>JASEVX010000010.1:9566723-9681723 GCA_031761405.1 Serripes groenlandicus
ATCGTCTGCTCCAGATTTGCTGTAAGTGGGAAAGGGTTAACAATTGATAAAAACATACTCACCAGACATATCTGCTGTATATCCAACTCAAGATAATTGTTTGCCCCTCTAATATCCTATCGCGCCGACATTTTTCTAAATGCACTATAATCTCACCCACTTTAAATTTAACAATGTACTATATATTCCATTTTGCAATTTTATTTATCTGTATATTCCTAACTTAAAAATTCTGTGTATAACCACAGACCAAATACATACACCCACTTCAACGTTTAGAAACTGTATACTTCTTCGCAGGCAAATATTTATTTAAATGTAGCCTATATAAATTAAACCAAAATAGGCACCGTATAAAAATCCCACAAGTACATCCATTGTCCAGCCCGGATGTATATCATTAAATCGGGAGAGTAAAAACGAATATTGAACATTCGTGATTTCATTAAAATCTATTATTATTAGCTAGCTACCGTCCTCCAATGTGCTATAAACATACGTAGTTGTTTGGGAAGAACTATGCAATTTTAGATTACGCTGATTTCCCCAAATAGATCTAAATAAATTAATCCTTTTGACACTCGAGTTATCTGATTTTACGTAAAGATATTAAAATCACCCCTTTATCGGTTATTTCAACGCGCCGCAATGTAGTAACGGTCAGTCGAAGGCATGTCACAACATGGTGAAACATGGTGGAAAAAGGACGCATTACGCATGACGTATCCCCGTAAATATTATTTGTAACGTTGTTCTTGTCTCCGAGGTAGAGTCACCTTTGTTTTGTATTTCGTATGTATATTATTAAAGTTGTTTTGACGGGTCTTGTCCATATACATGTATCGTCTATTTGGAAGAAGGGAGGTAGATAAAATATGATTTAAGAAAAAATGGATCAATATTTTGAGTCATGCATGTATGTACACTGTAACATATATATATTTGTTAACCCTTTCCCTCATACGACAATACTGCAGCAGACGACTTTGAACATATTTTGTCAAAAAATAGAAAATCTCTATAATTGAATGGATAACCTATGACTAAAAGGGGAAAACATTGTGGGACCGTCTGCTGCGGATGCTTCATAAAGCGTCTATATGAGTGAAAGGTGTGGTGGTGTTAAAAGACATTTAACAAGGTTAAGGAAGGCAAACAGAACAGAAAGAAGTTGAATTAGTTTCCCGATAGTTAAACATTTTGACGTCACTAAGCAACCAATGACACTGACTCGAAACGAATTTAAATCTCTTTCACATACACAAAGTCTGCAGCAGACGACTTTTGAAATCATTTTTGTCAAAAACGTGAAACATCTACATAAATAAAACTTTCATTGTTAGAAAGAGGAGAAAATGCCACACTGTTTTCAAAATTCGTATGCTTCAGAAAGCGTCTGTATGAGGGAACGTTTTAAAAGAATATAAAGAACTGCCCCAAAAACACGTTGTTTACTTTGTCTCAAAGATATAACCCATACCTGAAAGTGACAAATCGTCAGTTGATTGATTGAATGATTGATTGATTGATTGATTGGGGTTTAAAGGTGCTGAACTCCAGATGGAGATGAACATTTTGAAATGATATTTCTAATAGTAACAAGTCGAGTCCCGGTAGCTCAGTCGGTAACAACGCGGGCTGTCAATCCAGGGGTTGTGAGTTCTAATCCCGGCTCAGTTAACTTTCTTTCCGACGTTTGACAAAAGTCATTGCGGCATGCGATGGGCTAAGTCTATGTGGAAAAGCATCCAGTTGCTTGGGAAGATTGTTGTGTGGAGTACTGGTGTGCGAAAACCAGGAAACATATGAGTAGGTGAACTGGCCGCCGTGATATGACTGATAAATTGTTAACAACGGCGTTAAACCCCAATCAATCAATCAATCAATATAATAGTGACAACAAAGTAAGTAATAAATAGTTCCAAGCTATGTTGGCAGTTCATAATGAAAAACAGGTCAATTGAAAGTCAATGAAAATGTACAAAATTAGGCTTACTGGGTATCTCTACCAAGTAAAAATGAAGAATAAACAATCAATTTTTAGATGTTTATGGTAATGGAGAGTGAAATGATTACTCTAATTTTAATAATATTAACCCCGCTTTCAACTATTTTTCAGTCATATCACGGCGGCCAGTTCACCTTCTCATATGTTTCATGGTTTTCTCACACACAACATACTATCCAGGCAACTGGCTGCTTTTCCACATAGACCATTGATGAAAGACGAATGATGCTTGTCTCAGTGACTTTTGTCAAACGTCGAAAAGAATGTTGGCCGAGCTGGGGTTCGTACTCACAACCCTGGATTGACAACCCGCGTCGCTACCGACTAAGCTACCGGGCTCGATTTCAGTTGACAACTGTGTAAACATATTGGCAAAATATGGAAAATGTCGCCAATGGAAGTATGATTATTTAAAAGAGTTCAAAACAGTGTTTCGAAATGAGAAATTGCTCGCTCATTGTAAGCAATTTCTCTAAACTCCACAATCTTTTCAAAAATAGTCTTCTGAAATGGCGTTAAAAGGCGTCTGCAAGCAGGAAAGGGTTACTTATAAGTTTGTCCAAGATTTCCATGTTTTTCCTGACATGTTTTCAGTTTGAAATAGTCTGACAATGTATTGTATGTTTTTCTTTCGTAAGACAACCAAGGGAGAGAAAACTCGAACTGTTCAAAGCAAGCCAACTATATAGGGAAGATTATGTTGCAGTCGCGATACATGTTCTAGTATTGTACTGCGAGGGGCGATAGACACCTGCGTAATGTATCGACCAGATCAGCCTGCGCTGTCCGCCCAGACTGATCCGGCCGACACATTCCGTCTTAGGGGGATAGATGTATAGAGTAGTGATTCCTGAAACAGAAAATCCACAGGAGGCGAAAAGTGTCTATCCGAGTAGGCCTGTGTGGCATGCTTATGCAGAGTCCACAATGCTGATTTTCTCACGAGACGGCCTACACATTGATTATTGCAAAGCTGCGCCCCTGTATATAGGGACTATTATGTTGCAGTAGCGATACATGTTTTAGTATTGCACTACGAGGAGCGTGGACAATTTATATCTCGCGAGACCGAAGGTCAAGAGAGATGTCAACGTGTCCTCGAGTAGACAATACTAAAACCTGCATCGCTACATCAACATAATTTTCCTTTTATGTTATACCATGTATAACTTTTATGGTAGAACACAGAAAATAACAAATTTCTTTATTCTAAATAAAGAAATAACATAATTTACACAATAACTATACTTTATGATTGAAGTATGACGCAACAGCATAGTTCAATGACGTCACATCATATTTCTGTGAAGTACCATTATCATATTTGGTACAATATTTGACCAAGTCAAATACGGAATTTTAATCCGTCATGTTTGAACTGCGCATGACCATCTGCATGCATGTGCAGGTAAATAATTAACTTATTAATTCCTATCCTGACATGTAAATCAAATGTGTAATATGAGCCGTCCCGCGAGAAAAACCAACATTGTGGATTCTGCGTAAAGTATCGACCCAGATCAGCTTAAGCATGCCGCACAGGCTTACCCGGATAGACACTTTTCGCCTCCTGTGGATTTTCTGTTTCAGGAATCACTACTCTATACATCTTTCCCCCTAAGACGGAATGTGTCGGCAGGATCAGTCTGCGCGGACAGCGCAGGCTGATCTGGTCGATACATTACGCAGATGATATGAGCCGTCCCGCGAGAAAAACCAACATTGTGGATTCTGCGTAAAGTATCGAACCAAATCAGCCTAAGCATGCCGCGTAGGCTTATCAGGATAGACAATGTTCGCCTCATGTGGACTTTCTGTTTCAGGAATCATTACTCTATAACTCTATCCTCCTGAGACGGAATGTGTCGGCCCGGATCCGTGTGCACGCACTGCGCAGGCTGATTTGGGTCATGTTGTTGTTTTTTTCGCGGGACGGCTCATATCAACCCAGAAGTCGGGATGGTGAGATCTTTTTCCAATTGTTTGGAACCGTTTTGCTTATTTAAACTGCATTGCGCCTTTCCCACATACTGACGCTTTCTGACTTTGCTTATTTAAACTGCATTGCGCCTTTCCCACATACTGACGCTTTCTGACTTTGCTTATTTAAACTGTATTGCGCCTTTCCCACATACTGACGCTTTCTGACTTTGCTTATTTAAACTGCATTGCGCCTTTCCCACATACTGACGCTTTCTGACTTTGCTTATTTAAACTGCATTGCGCCTTTCCCACATACTGACGCTTTCTGACTTTGCTTATTTAAACTGCATTGCGCCTTTCCCACATACTGACGCTTTCTGACTTTGCTTATTTAAACTGTATTGCGCCTTTCCCACATACTGACGCTTTCTGACTTTGCTTATTTAAACTGTATTGCCCCTTTCACACATACTGACGCTTTCTGACTTTGCTTATTTAAACTGTATTGCGCCTTTCCCACATACTGACGCTTTCTGACTTTGCTTATTTAAACTGTATTGCCCCTTTCACACATACTGACGCTTTCTGACTTTGCTTATTTAAACTGCATTGCGCCTTTCCCACATACTGACGCTTTCTGACTTTGCTTATTTAAACTGTATTGCGCCTTTCCCACATACTGACGCTTTCTGACTTTGCTTATTTAAACTGCATTGCGCCTTTCCCACATACTGACGCTTTCTGACTTTGCTTATTTAAACTGTATTGCGCCTTTCCCACATACTGACGCTTTCTGACTTTGCTTATTTAAACTGCATTGCGCCTTTCCCACATACTGACCCTTTCTGACTTTGCTGATTTAAACTGCATTGCGCCTTTCCCACATACTGACGCTTTCTGACTTTGCTTATTTAAACTGCATTGCGCCTTTCCCACATACTGACGCTTTCTGACTTTGCTTATTTAAACTGTATTGCGCCTTTCCCACATACTGACGCTTTCTGACTTTGCTTATTTAAACTGCATTGCGCCTTTCCCACATACTGACGCTTTCTGACTTTGCTTATTTAAACTGTATTGCGCCTTTCCCACATACTGACGCTTTCTGACTTTGCTTATTTAAACTGTATTGCCCCTTTCCCACATACTGACGCTTTCTGACTTTGCTTATTTAAACTGCATTGCGCCTTTCCCACATACTGACGCTTTCTGACTTTGCTTATTTAAACTGTATTGCCCCTTTCACACATACCGACGCTTTCTGACTTCTCTGCAGAAGACGACTTTCGAAAACATTGTGGTAAATGGAGAAATGGCTCATAATGACCAATTTCTCTTTTTCCTAAAATGTTTTCAACTCTATTTATTAATTAAACTTCGATATACAGAGATTTTTCACATTTTTGCAGACATTTTCATGCTCAAAGTCGTTTGCCGCAGATATGTTGTTAGTGGGAAAGGGTTCAAATGAAAAAAAATATACTAATACGAAAAAAAAAACATTTTTTTTTTTTTTCGTTCATAGGTAACAGGTGTGAGAATGTTTTTTCATAACCCATGAAGGTTTCTGAAATGAAACTGGCTGAAATCCATGGGAGTCGCCATTTTGGTTACGTAAAAAAAACGGTCGGTCAGACGTAAAAACATTGACTGATTATCATTGTCGTCTATCTAATATTTTTTTTAAAATTCTGAATCGACATTTAGGGTCATAAAAGTGCTGTGTTATTTTCGTGATATATCTAACTTGTGTACAAAAAAGTTTAAAAATAAATGGAACTGTGAACGAAATATTGTTTCTCGTTCTTAACAGAGACCTAAAATAACATTATCGAGACTTCGCCGAGTGAATTGACGAGGTTACGTCATATAGCATATCTGTGTTATTTTAGGTCTCTGTTCTTAATAAACGCAATTCGACGTCAGAACATAGAGTTTGAATGTACCGTAGCCAAAGAACGACGTGACGTCATTTTCATAACACATCATGTTGGCGTATTTTCAAATCGAGCAACGTTGTTTCCCGCATACTAATATTTTCTGTTCGTAATAATGACGACAGCAACATGAATTCCAAACATTTTGTGATCATGCAAAAAAACCATTTAACGTACATCGTGTTTGTTATGGCCAAAGTTTGCTTTTTAATTATTTTTGTTTACATTCATCTCACGTTTTTTTCCGTAAATAGTTAGCACCTATAGATATAATTATTATATTAATGAAAATTAGACTACACGGAAGTACAGGTTGATCTTGATCCATAGTAACCGTAAAATACAAAGGTCTGTGGTTCTCGGTCTAATAGATTTATAAATACAGTTTGGTCTTGGTGTGGGTGGGATTAGGGGTACATGTGAAAAGAATAATTAAAACTATTGTGTATCCTTTCAATTCAATTGAAAAATATTTTCTCGTAGTAAACTTGGTTACGTATCCCTTTTCCACGTAAAACAAATCTGCAGCAGATGACTTTGATAACATTTTAGCAAAATTATGAATACTATCTACCAACGAAAGTATAATCATTGAATAGAGATGAAAACAGTTTAGAAAACAGTGTGGCAAAAGGAGAAATTGCTTATTAGGAACTCAGAAGTCATCTGATACAGTCATAGAAAAGCGTCTATATGTGGGTAAGGGTTACACAGAAATTATCCCGATTTGTTATTATTACAAACTTATTTGGTAAATAAAGACTAGAAAAAGTCGTTGATGTCACAGCGTAATCTCTATACCTAATCCGAAATATTAAATCTGAAAATATAAACGTTTTCATAATAACCCGTAAATTTATCCTATTCAATAAAAAATTATATGCTTGAATACGGGTTTTGATTGTGACACATTTAATAACACTACAAATATGTCTGTACCCTTTATCCCGCTGTATGGTACTTTATTTGAGACTTTGGATATTATATTTTCCTTTAATATAAAGTGTGAATAAAGGTTAACGTAGCTTGCAACCATATTTCAGTTATATGAGCCGTACAGAAAACCAACATTATGGCCTCTGCGTAATGTATCGACCAAGATCAGCTTGCGCAGTCCGCGAAGACTGATCCGGGCCGACACATTCCGTCTCAGGGGTATAGAAGTAAAGAGTAATGATTCCTGAACCATAAAATCCACAGGAGGCGAAAAGTGTCTGTCCGGGTAAGCATGCGCGGCATACTGAGGCTGATCCGGGTCGATACTTTACGCAGAGTCCACAATGTTGGTTTTTCTCGTGAGGCTGCGGCGATAGACATCTGCGTAATGTATCGACCAGATCAGCCTGCGCTGTCCGCGCAGACTGATCCGGCCGACACATTCCGTCTTAGGGGGGGATAGATGTATAGAGTAGTTATTCCTGAAACAGAAAATCTACAAGAGGCTAAAAGTGTCTATCCGGGTACGCCTGCGCGGCATGCTTATGCTGATCCGGGTCGATACTTTACGCAATGTTGGTTTTTCTCGCGGGACGGCTCATATCGTGGTGCATGTAGGGTAATTTCCCAGTGCCACCTGACACCGATGCATCCCAGCCATTCATGCTTTTTCTCCAGAAAGGGAAGTAATTACTACCGTTTCTACAGAATTCCACGTAGTTTGGTTTATCATATATTCCGATCTGAAGTATTTTTCAGGATTCTTTTGACACTTATATAATCACTCCATCGAGATAAATATTCCATCGAGATAAATACTCCATCGAGATAAACACTCCACCGAGATAAACAGTACATCGAGATAAACATCATGACTACGGTATATATGCGTACACATAGGTTCAGTATTATCTTGTACTTCAGTGTTTGATGCTCATTTCGTTAGTTACATACTTTTAAAAAACCTCTCCTGAGATAACTATAAAAAATTGTCGAAAGAAGGATGAGTATACCACAGCAGGTTAATGTTAACAAATGTCCACCTACATCGGGTGTAGACCGTAAATGCATTTTGGGTAGCATATGAGGGGCGGTCATAGACTATGTAGACATCCGTAGTGTAATGTTGTTGAACAATATTTTATTATTTTAACAGAAATCCACCTAGCAAATGACCGTCCGTCATGTCAGCCAAGAAAAACCATTTCATCATATGTGTGGTCTTATATATTCTACACTGAAATGTGTTTTTTGATTATAATCAAGTCGCTTCAGGTGAAAAGCGACCTTGTTGTACCTCCTTTCTCACATGCAGACATAATTGATGCTCGTCAGTAGACTTCTATTGAAAACATTGAAACAATGACCACTTACTCTCTTTTGTCACAATGATATCAACTCAATTCGATTAGACGCGTCAGACGTGACAGTATGGGATAGGTTTTAATTTTGTACCATGGGGTGACGTAATCGAAAAGGGAGAAACCAATGTTATTATTGTTAAACAAACCTCTGTTGTTTGATTAAAAAAAAAAACCTTTATGAATCAATAAATTGTATAAACTGATTTAAGAAACAACAAGATACAAAATACTTTGTCTTCTACCGTTATTACAAAACTTTATACACATTTAATTTGTATTTAATAACTGTATGGGATAGGTTTTAATTTTGTACCATGGGGTGACGTAATCGAAAAGGGAGAAACCAATGTTATTATTGTTAAACAAACCTCTGTTGTTTGATTAAAAAAAAAAACCTTTATGAATCAATAAATTGTATAAACTGATTTAAGAAACAACAAGATACAAAATACTTTGTCTTCTACCGTTATTACAAAACTTTATACACATTTAATTTGTATTTAATAACTTTTCCCCAACTGTCTAGGCTACGCTGTTTTTGATTGTTTGGTTTACGGCCCTGACCCAATTCATCAAAGCTCAGAGAAAAAGTTCACTTTTCCCAAACTTTCTAGGCTACGCGTTTTTAATTGTTTAGTTTACGGGCCCAAAATTCGCCGGATGTTTTTGCCTATTTATAAAAGTGTGTGAAGTTGGCAGAGCATTAGACGTTAGACATTAGACATTCAAAAAAAATATTCGAATGTCTAATTAGACGTTAGACATTCGATTAGACATTCGCTAATTTTGATTATCGAATGTCTAATTAGACATTAGACATTCAGAAAAATCGCAAATGTTAAATATCGAATGACTAATTCGACATTAGACATTCAATTAGACATTCGCAAATTACAAGATCTATAACCCAAATTCGTCGGAGGTCATTGTACATTCAAAAAACGAATGTCTAATTGGTCAGTTAGACATTAGACATTCGATTAGACATTCGCAAATTAAGGGATTTAGGTACCAAATTCGTCGGAGGTCATTGTACATGCAAAAAACGAATGTCTAATTGGTCAATTAGACATTAGACATTCGATTAGACATTCGCAAATTACAAGATATATAACCCAAATTCGTCGGAGGTCATTGCACATTAAAAAAACGAATGTCTAATTGGTCAGTTAGACATTAGACATTCGATTAGACATTCGCAAAGTAAGGGATTTAGGTACCAAATTCGTCGGAGGTCATTATACATGCAAAAAACGAATGTCTAATTGGTCAGTTAGACATTAGACATTCGATTAGACATTCGAAAATTAAGAGATTTAGGTACCAAATTCGTCAGAGATCAATGTACATTAAAAAAACGAATGTCTAATTGGTCAGTTAGACATTAGACATTCGATTAGACATTCGCAAATTACAAGATCTATAACCCAAATTCGTCGGAGGTCATTGCACATTAAAAAAACGAATGTCTAATTGGTCAGTTAGACATTAGACATTCGATTAGACATTCGCAAATTAAGGGATTTAGGTACCAAATTCGTCGGAGGTCATTATACATGCAAAAAACGAATGTCTAATTGATCAGTTAGACATTAGACATTCGATTAGACATTCGCAAATTAAGAGATTTAGGTACCAAATTAATCAGAGATCAATGTACATTAAAAAAACGAATGTCTAATTGGTCAGTTAGACATTAGACATTCGATTAGACATTCGCAAATTACAAGATCTATAACCCAAATTCGTCGGAGGTCATTGCACATTAAAATAACGAATGTCTAATTGGTCAGTTAGACATTAGACATTCGATTAGACATTCGCAAAGTAAGGGATTTAGGTACCAAATTCGTCGGAGGTCATTATACATGCAAAAAACGAATGTCTAATTGGTCAGTTAGACATTAGACATTCGATTAGACATTCGCAAATTAAGAGATTTAGGTACCAAATTCGTCAGAGATCAATGTACATTAAAAAAACGAATGTCTAATTGGTCAGTTAGACATTAGACATTCGATTAGACATTCGCAAATTACAAGATCTATAACCCAAATTCGTCGGAGGTCATTGCACATTAAAAAAACGAATGTCTAATTGGTCAGTTAGACATTAGACATTCGATTAGACATTCGCAAATTAAGGGATTTAGGTACCAAATTCGTCGGAGGTCATTATACATGCAAAAAACGAATGTCTAATTGATCAGTTAGACATTAGACATTCGATTAGACATTCGCAAATTAAGAGATTTAGGTACCAAATTAATCAGAGATCAATGTACATTAAAAAAACGAATGTCTAATTGGTCAGTTAGACATTAGACATTCGATTAGACATTCGCAAATTACAAGATCTATAACCCAAATTCGTCGGAGGTCATTGCACATTAAAATAACGAATGTCTAATTGGTCAGTTAGACATTAGACATTCGATTAGACATTCGCAAATTAAGGGATTTAGGTACCAAATTCGTCGGAGGTCATTATACATGCAAAAAACGAATGTCTAATTGATCAGTTAGACATTAGACATTCGATTAGACATTCGCAAATTAAGAGATTTAGGTACCAAATTAATCAGAGATCAATGTACATTAAAAAAACGAATGTCTAATTGGTCAATTAGACATTAGACATTCGATTAGACATTCGCAAATTAAGAGATTTATGTACCAAATTCATCAGAGATCAATGTACATTAAAAAAACGAATGTCTAATTGATCAGTTAGACATTAGACATTCGATTAGACATTCGCAAATTAAGAGGTTTAGGTACGAAATTTGTCTGAGGTCATTGTACACGCAAAAAACGAATGTCTTATTGGTCAAATAACTTGAACATATTGATAATTCGAACATATCGATATCTCGAACATACCGATGACTCGAACACATCGATATCTCGAATACATTGATAAAACGAATGTTTTTAACTTGAACATTTATTGACAAATCGAACATATCGATATCTCGAAACTTTCGATATCTCGAACTTTCCAATATCTCGAACTTTCGATATCTCGAACTTTCCGATATCTCGGAAAAAAACTTTCCAATAACTTTTCGATATCTTTAAAAAAAAAAATCTCGATATCTCGAACTTTATCGGAAAGTTCGAGATATCGACAAGTACGAGATATCGACAAGTTCGAGATACCGAAAATGTCGAGATATCGAAAAAAAAATGAAAAAAAAAAAATGGTAAGTTCGAGATATCGGAAAGTTTGAGATATCGAAAAAAAATATAATTTTCTTTTTCGAAAAGTTCGAGATATCGGAAAGTTCGAGATATCGAAAAAAAAAAAAAAAAAAAAAAAAAAAAGATATCAATATGTTCGAACATTTCGATTTCTCGATTATTTCTTTTGATATATTTTTTTTCTCGTTATCTCAGAAATTTGCGATATCGTATTTTTTGTTTATATACTTCCGTTTTTAACTCCACTGGCTGAAAGCCAGTCGAGCTTATGTCATGGGGAATCGTCCGTCCTGCGTGCGTGAGTGCGTCCGTGCGTGAGTGCGTACTTACGAGAGTAATCTTGTTGGATAGTGTTTTTTCGTAAACCCCAGCCACCGCCCTTATAAGACACTTTGATAAGTGTTTTTTTTTATACAATTGTGTTATGGGTATCTAATTAACATATTATTGCTATTTATTCCGTAAAGGGGGGATAATTACGGAATAAACCATGTGCTTGTTGGGTATACCCAACAAGAGAACATCAAAGGAAAACACCCAACAAACGCCTTTTGGACGTACGTGCGTGCATGCGTGCATCCGTCCGTCCGTAAACGTTTTGCTTCAAACTGTTTCTCCTACCTAACCACTGGACCAATTAGGATGAAACTTCATAGGAAGTATCCTCTCAATGATCTCTCCTTAGTTCCTCAAACTGTTTGGGATCCATGCAAAATTCTGGTTTCCGAAAGAAAAAACAATGAAGACTTAAAAAATCTTCTTCTCCTCCGTAGGTATCAGGCCGATTTTCAAATAATTGTGTAGTAGTGAAGACTTAAAAAATCTTCTTCTCCTCCGTAGGTATCAGGCCGATTTTCAAATAATTGTGTAGAAATGTTGCTTGGGTGACCTTCTTTCAGATTTTTTCGAGCCAAGTTGATTGGTCGAAAACTATGGCCGCCAGAGGGCAGAGCTATTTTTGCCTTATAATATGGTTATAGTGAAAACTTAAAAAATCTTTTATATATATATATATGACCCTCTATCAGATTCCTTCAAGCCATGTTGATTGGTAAAAAACATGGCAACCAGGGCGCGGGGCTGTTTGAAGATTTAATTGGCAGTGGAGCGATACTGGCCCTCTTGGGCCTCTTGTTGTTATCATACTTCTGATAAACACGAAGGAGAATATACTTCACCCTCTCCTTCCAAAGCTTGTGTCACACTTAATTTATAACTAGAGACATTACATGTTAATATTTAAGCACCTATGTGATGTTTTTTTTATCTAATTGATCTAGTTAGAGCAGATTTGAAACCGTGTATTGGTAAAAAATTAAGAAACTTCATGTTGTATGGTAACCTTTTATTATAGGCTATGGTAGCCAGGTGAGCAATATAGGCACATCTTGGCCTTTTTGGTTATGATAAAGGGACATTTGGCCTTCTTGTTCGAAATATTTACATCCTGTCTGTTTTCACACGTTATTTAAATGTACTGAACTACATCTGCTTCCTTTAAGTCATGCTTCAAAATCATGCGCGGCGTCCTTTGATGCTCTGCATCAAAATTCGTCTTGTTACTCCTTCCCCACGTACAACAAATATACAGGAGACGTCTTTGTAAAATATCTTTAACTGAAAGTACATTTATTTGTAATGAAGTTTTAACATCGTGGCAAACGGAGCAATTAATCATATGAGCTATCTATCCTTTTAATACAATGTTTTTAAAAGGTCATCTGCTCCAGAGGTGCCAAACTGCGTCTGTATGTGGGAAAGGAAAATCACGTTTTCGTTCTGTTCTTTTCGATTATACTGGAACAGATGTACTCCTTAATTATAGCAGAATAGAACAGAACAGAACGTTAATGTAGGCGTATACAAAGTACATAGTCATTGGCAAACATAAATAGTTAATTCGTATAACAATAAACAGCCGCGTGGGTTTGAAAAAAGAAATGTCAAAGAATAACAGATATTCTGCCGTCGCTCAAACCCTCAAGGTATAGGACAAGGTCGCCAAATAGTCACCTGGTTCAATAGGGCTAACATTGCAATATTCTGCTAAGATACATCAGGGGCGTAGCTCCCTTTAGTCACTGTAGGCACGTGCCTACACATTTTTTCTAAAAATGCCCCAAAATGCAGCTGCGGCGATACACATCTGCGAAATGTATCGACCAGATCAGCCTGCGCTGTCCGCGCGGACTGATCCGGCCGACACATTCCGTCTTAGGGGGATAGATGTATAGAGTAGTGATTCCTGAAACAGAAAATCAACAGGAGGCGAAAAGTGTATATCCGGGTACGCCTGTGTGGCATGCTTAGGCTGATCCGGGTCGATACTTTACGCATAGTCCACACTGTTGATTTTCTCACGAGACGGCCTACACTTTGATAATTGCCAAGCTACGCCCCTGTACATCGTGGTGGTCATTGAAATAACAATGAAATAACCAATTAATGTATACACAGGGGCTACTGAATTATATGTCTGCCACCGAGACAAATGAAAACCGATTGTTGAGACCAAGATATTCAACATTCGCAATTGAAAGTCTTTCATACCAACGGGAGGCCTCTTGAGGGGGATGTGGGAGGTCCATATTGGTGTTGTGTTGGTATCTTGGTACATAATTTGCCTCGGGTGCGAGCGGTGGTGGACTCGATCCACGGTCGGGTCATACCGAATACTTTTCAGAAAGGTGCTAATAAATGTAATCCCCCTTCTTGGCGCTCAGAATTGTTAGCTTAGCATGACGACTGACTCGATGATGTCAGGATAAATGGACTAGACGTACTAGTAACCTACCCAGGAAAAAAGGCGTGATATAACTGAAAACAATGCTAAAAGCGGCGTCAACAATATTCAAAGCAGGGAGGCATTTATCACCAGAGCCCGTCTATACTATATGCCATTTACTGGTAAAGTCTTAACCCTTTCCCTTATATGACAATTCTGCAGCAGAAAACTTTGAACATATTTTGTCAGAAAATAGAAAATCTCTATAATTGAATGGATAACCTATGACTAAAAGTGGAAAACATTGTGTCAAAAGGAGAAATTGCTCGTTTTGCGCAATTTCTTCTTTTGTCACTATGTTTTCAAACAGCTGTCTGCTGCAGAGGCGTCAGAAAGCGTCTATATGAGGGAAAAGGTTAAGTCGTCAATGGCGATATAAATGTCCCTGCAAACAATACCGAGTTAGTCTCGTAACGAGCTGTCTCTTCTGAAAATTGCATGTGTTGCCTTGTTAACATCAACATATTCTAAAAATCTTATTACATGAAAAAAGGAGTGAGTAAGTGGAGTAAGAGTGAGCCATTTCCCATATCCAGATGATTTTTGACGCCTCTGCAGCAGACGACTTTTGAAAACGTTGTGAAAAAAGGAGAAATTGCTTGAAACGAGCCATTTCTCCTTTTGCCACAACGTTTTCAACTTTTGTTCAGTAATTATACCTACATTAATAGAGATTTTCCATATTTTTGAGTAGACATTTTCAAAGTCTTCTGCTCCTGATATGTCATATGTGGGAAAGAGTAAAGGTGAGACACCTCGTAACGAGCTGTCTCATCTTTAATCTACATTGTATGCCTTTTGGAAATCATAATAGTCTAAAACTATTTTAATATGAAAAAAGGAGTGGCCCGATACTGAAATTCTCCGCTGTAAGAGTTAAATCCATTTCATAGATTTCGAATGTCGGTTTTCGCACGACGTGGCTCTTTTTAGAACTTACATAGCCTTATTTTATTATCAGGTATATATCAAAATAAATACAATTCTCAACTACATCAGATCCCGTCCGTGGGAAAAGGGACAAGTCCCGACAGCTCAGTCGTTAGCGATGCGGGCTGTCAATCAAAGGGGTTGTGAGTCCGAACCCC
Source organism: Serripes groenlandicus (assembly GCA_031761405.1). NCBI lineage: Eukaryota > Metazoa > Mollusca > Bivalvia > Cardiida > Cardiidae > Serripes > Serripes groenlandicus. Next base: position 9,581,968 of record JASEVX010000010.1, read on the forward strand.
AGCTCGGCCAACATTTTTTCGACGTTTGACAAAAAGCGTCATTCATGTTCTAATAGGTTAACAGTCTATGCTTAAAAGCAGCTCGCCTTGGAAAGTCCGTTGTCCGGAGTACTGTTGTGAGAATGTAAGGAAACGAAAGTGTTATGACTGAATTTATGTTTTGGGAACGGCTTGAAACTCAAATCAATAAAGCAATCAATCATGGGAAAAGGTACACATTGGCTCTTGTGAACAGTATAGATCCTTATGTTCTAATTAAATGCTTTCAAACGAACATAAATCATTTATATACTTGCGTTAAACACGTATACTTATATAACAACGCTCTATTCATTTTAGGCGAGAGGATCTAAGTCCAATCTCGTATAATATGGTAACGGTCTATACAGTTGGACGTTTACTCATCGAATGACGTTCAACTGCGTGTGAGGTAAACAAAACGTGTTTCGCACGAGCATATTCTTCTCGCCAACATACAGTACAATAGGCTTAACGAAGACTGCTTATATGAGCCGTCTCGCGAGAAAACCAACAGTATGGCCTCTGCGTAATGTATCGACCCAGATCAGCCTGCGCAGTCCGCGCAGACTGATCCGGGCCGACACATTCCGTCTCAGGGGGATAGAGTTATAGAGTAATGATTCATTCCTGAAACAGAAAATCCACAGGAGGCGAAAAGTGTCTGTCCGGATTAGTCTGCTTAGACAGATCCGGGTCGATACATTACGCAGAGTCCACAATGTTGGACGGCTCATATGGTCATTTCTCCACTTTTACTTACTTATGATTGTTAGACAGATCCGTCAGCTTGTGTAGATACGAGTAAGAGATAGTGTTGATCTTAATCTGCTCTGTTCTGAAATACCAAAGTGAACCTTCTTGCACTGGTGTGGGTTCATTTGGCCATACATTATCATATAATGCTTTAAAACTTTGTTTCTTGTTATGAGCCTCTAATACATCGACTTCCACGGTCTTGTAGTGATAGAGCGTCCGCCTATGGGTGCGGCAGGTCGCGGGTTCGATCTCCGGTCGGGTCATACCAGATACTTTAAGAATGATAGTCATGGCAATCTTACTTGGCGCAAGGTTAGCATTACCACTGACTGGCTGGTGCCCGGATAAATGGACCAGACGTACTGGTGACTGACCCAGGTAACGCCGTGATATAATTGAGAAATTGTTGAAAGCGGCGTTAAACACCAAAACACTCAAACAATCTAAAACATCGCCTGAGAGTTAATTTCTGCGCATCAATAGGACTTTACTGATCTCTAGTGATTTAAACGTAATTAAGAAGACTTGTGTGACTCACCGTTCGTCTGCAGGGGCGTAACTCCCTTTAGGCACTGTAGGCACGTGTCTACACATTTTTTCTAATAATGCCCAAAAATGCAGCTGCTGCGATACACATCTGCGTAATGTATCGACCAGATCAGCATGCGCTGTCCGCGCACACTGATCCGGCCGACACATTCCGTCTAAGGGGGGATAAATAGAGTAGTGATTCCTGAAACAGAAAATCCACAGGAAGTGAAAAGTTTATATCCGGGTACGCCTGTGTGGTATGCTTAGGCTGATCCGGGTCGATACTTTACGCAGAGTCCACAATGTTGACTTTCTCATGACACGGCCTACACATTGATTGTTGCCAAGCTACGCCCCTGGTCTGCATGCCATTGGCGCCTTTATACATTGCAGTGTGTGTCTTTAGCATCTCCTCTGAAAGCACAGGTAGGCGCATGTAGCATTCAGTCTGATTGTCTGAACGCTGACGATTTATATGTAAGCAGTAGGCTCGTGTCGATAATCGCTGTTACTCTACATGCTATTGGCGCCTTTTGTATTGCAATGCTATTTGTAAACATTGATAAACAATCTGTTACATTGGAGGTCAAATCCATTTCAAGAGTCAGAAATCTTACAAAAAGAACCCTTTCATTTATTTTCTTTATTAACGCTTGACATGTTTTTATGAGAGTCAATTGGCGAAGGCATGGCTATCATTTTAGCAGTCAAATTGTACAATGATATATTTACAAGTATATTTGTAAAACATAATTGAAAATATTTATTGCAAAATGAGAACTTAATCATGATGAGCACTTTCTCTTTTTGCAACAATGTTTCCAAAAGTCATCTGCTGCAGATGCACCAGAAAGCGTTTATGTTGTGGGAATCTAAACCGACACTGTTTAGACGTGCTAACCACGTGACAGTTAATATAGAATCTGTTTTCTCTGTTCATTGTTAAAATGTTCGTTTTATAAAATTGTTTTGAGTTACTTAGCCAGTTTATTATTATATGAGAAACAGAAAATGTGAGCTGTGCTTGTCGTATGACGACATTAGTTTAAACTTATTTATTTCACAGCGATTGCGAAACAAGCTTCCAGCTTGTACTAATCATGCATCCTAGAGACATAACCAGTACTCGCGACGTTTGTGTGGAAAACTCCCAAAGGCAGAAACCGTTCATCACGGGATTCGAACCAAAGATCTTTTCGCTCTATGACGACTTTGCAAGTTACTGGAAATCTCTATAAATGAAAATATATTTAACATAAAGTGACAATGACAATGACAGTGACAATGACAAATATTTTATTGAAAGTAATTAGGCCACCGGCCCATAGTACAAAGCAACAAATAGTATATAACTGAGAATGATGTTTTTCTTTAACTTTTGAAAACAGTAAATGCATATCCTTAGTTCACGATCAATATTATTGTGACGACCAGTTTCGATGCCAAATTTGTGGTTCGAGCAACGGAATTTAGCAGATAGAGACATTTCTCATTACTAGCCATTTCTTATCTTGTCACAATGTGTTCAAACGTTGTGTCTAAATGCGTCGAAGTGATATATAAGCCAACGCACATGTAACTTTGTAAGGGATGCTGGTTTAACCCCTTCCCTCATACAACAATTATGCAGCAGACGACTTTGAACATAATTTGTCAACAAATAGAAAATCTCTATAATTGAATGGATAACCTATGACTAAAAGTGGAAAACATTGTGTCAAAAGGAGAAATTTCTGGTTTTGAGCAATTTCTTCTTTTAACACTATGTTTTCAAAAAGCCGTCTGCTGCAGAGGCGTCAGAAAGCGTCTATATGAGGGAAAGGGTTAACCCGTCTAAGCAATTGACGCGCTCTCATTACTGTTCGTCGTGTTATCATCTTAACCTTACACAGTGTGGGCTTTACATTGAGGCTGTTTTCACCCTTTCCCACATAAAAGAATTCTGCAGCAGCAGACGACTTTGAACATGTTTTGTCAAAAAATGGAAAATCTCTATAATTAAATGGATAACCATTGACTAAAAGTGGAAAACTTTGTGGCAAAAGCAGAAATTGGGGAAGAGTTAACAGGTGTTTAATGGCGTCTTCAAAATAATTATTTTATTTATATCACGGCGATCAGATCACACACTCATTCTTCTCTGGCAACTGGCTACCTTTACCACATCAACGTAAAGTTAGACGACTCTAGTTAAATCGGAAGTAATCGTAGATATTAAGTGTTCGTTTATTTTACTGTTACACTTTATTAAATTTGTCAGACCCTGGTTAATGAGACACCACAGCACGTTAACTCTTTCAGCGCCGAATTATTTAAAGAATACTACAATTTCGAACAATAACGCCTATTGTCACAATGCCTTAACCCTTTCCCTCATATAAACGCTTTCTGACGCCTCTGCAGCAGACGGCTTTTTGATAACATTTCTCCTTTTGCCACAATGTTTTCCACTTTTAGTCATAGGTTATCCATTCAGTTATAGAGATCTTCTATTTTTTGACAAAGTATGTTCAAAGTCGTCTGCTGCAGAATTGTTGTATGAGGGAAAGGGTTAAAAGGTCGCCTGGTGCAGAGACGTCAGAAAGCGTCTGTTTGTGGGAAAAGGTTACCTGGCACCTGGTTAAGACGTTAACTGTCTTATTATGTATTATTTACGAGAGAGATTTATGAAAGCTTCTACGCCAATCCTATTATTTGTTTAATATGTTAAACACTTATGTTTACAAATGTAATCAATATTCAACCAAAATGTCTCATATATAAAAGAAATCACTTGTAAGTAGTATTGTTTTCTTAAAGTGTTATATTATTGGTTTATTTATTAGTTTGAAGTCAAGACGATATCGTTAAAACATACCGATAGTACTGGGCTGTTATTATATATCATAGAAACACTGCACTGCATCTGTTTGGTTGATTTGGCTTTAAACGCGGTTTAAACAATTTGTCAGTCATAAGAAGACGACCAGGTCACCTAGTACTCCAAACAGCACTCTTTCCAATCAACTGGCTATTTTTACATATAGACTGATAGCCCTATAGCGGAAGACGGATGACGTTTGTCGCATTAACTTTCTGTCAGACTTAGGAGAGAATTTTGGTTGAGCTGGGATGCGAAAAGCATCGACACGGCCGCCGGATGTTATCTGAGAAAATGTTGAAGCCCATTCCCTCATACAGACGCTTTCAGACGCCTCTGCTGCAGACGACTTTTGAAAACATTGTGAAAAATGGAGAAATTGCTCACAATGAGCATTATCTCCATTTGTCAAAATGTTTTCAACACTATGAAATTATTTAATTTTCATTTACAAAGACTTTTTATATTTTACCTGTATGTCTTCAAAGACGTCTGCTGCAGATTTGTTGTAAGTGGGAAGGGGTTAAAACGTTATTCAAACAAACGAATTAAGTTGGAGTGAGCATTAGCCTTTACCAATATACTAGAAATCCCCAGAATACGACTTTGAAACATCAGTTACGAAAATCTTGGACAGTCACTAAACCGTGACGCCGTTGACGTATACGTATTGATTAGGGTTGAAAACATTGCGGCAAAAGTGGAAATGACTCATTATGGGCAAAATCTCACTTTGTCAAATTGTTTGCAAAAGACATATGATGCTGACGTGTCAAAATGATTATGTATATGGAAACGGGTTAATTCATTTTGAATGGGTTTGGATTTCGTCTTCGAAATACTTTCTGAGAACAATATTGTCTTTCCCTACTTGGAGCTCAGGTTTGTCGGGTTAAAATAACGACTGACTCACTTGTGTTTAAAGACTACCCATGGGTACAGAAAAATCTGGCCTTTGTTCACATGTTGTCTTTAATTGCAGGGTCATTTATTCAGAGAATAAGTAATTGGGAAATTAAAATTGTGGTTGCTATAGACAGGTAATTGCTATACACACAGGTGGTCGTTAGCATAGATTTGATATATATATATATATATATGTATAAATAAAGAACGTGATACTTACCCAAGAAACGCTATGATAGAACTTAACATAACTTGTTGAAAGCGGTACGAAACACAAAACCAACAAACACAATTGTCTGTTAAAGGGCCTTTACAGTGCTGATATTGATCTACGTCGTAATTAAAGTTATATCAAACGTTGAGCGACAAACCTTATATTAGACTCTTTTCCATCTGAAGACAGTCTGAAGCATCTGCAGCAGGCGACTTTTGAAAATATTAAGAACAAACAGGGACCCCAATGCAGACATGGATCTACGTCGTTATTTAAGTCACATCAAACGTCTATCGACACAGTCTTAACCCTTTCCCTCATACGACAATTCTGCAGCAGACGACTTTGAACTTATTTTGTCAAAACATAGAAAATCTCCATAATTGAATGGAAAACCTATGACAAAAAGTGGAAAACATCGTGGCAAAAGGAGAAATTGCTTTCAAAAAGCGGTCTGCTGCAGAGGCGTCAGAAAACGTCTATATGAGGGAAAGTGTTAATTAGTCGACTTTTGAAAATATTAAGAAAAAAAAAGGAAATTGCTCATGATAATATATTTGTTTTGTCACATTGTCTTTTTGAAATAAACAATACCAACAAAACAAAAATGTCTGTAACACATCGTCGTAACACATCGTCGTAATACATCGTTGATCGTCTCTACGCGTTTCTCTCGTCCCTTATCACTAAGAGGTAACTTGGAGAACAAAAAAGTGGGGGAAACGCCAAGAGAGTGGTAGGCCGCACATCAAACGTCGAGTGACACACCTTAGATTAACTCTTTCAGCGCCAAAGGCAATATTCAGGTTTGTGCAAACAATACTGATTCAGGCGAGTCAGCTCGTAACGAGCTGTCTCACCTGAAATCAGCATTGTTTGCCTTTTAGTTATCAAAATAGTCAAACATTGAATTATATGAGAAATGGAGACGCCCGATATTGAACATGGAAGAGTCTACTTTAAACAATTCGGCGCTGAAATAGTTAAATACTTTCCCACCTGTAGAAGTATTTGTAGCTGGCAACTTTTGAAAACATTGTCGCAAAAGAAGAAATTGCTCATGATTATCTATTTGTTTTGTCACATTGTCTGTTGTAATAAACAATACAAACACATAAAATGTCTGTAACACATCGGTGATCGTCTCTACCAGGGGCCGAAAGTGCTGACATTGATTTACGTCGTAATTAAAGTCGCATCAAACGTCGTCCGACAAACCGTAGATTAAAAACACTTTCCCACCTGTAGACGCAAATCACCAGCAGACGACTTTTAAAAATATTATTGCAAAAAAAAGAGAATTGCTCATGATGAGCTATTTCAAATTTTTGTCACATTGTTATTTAAATGTTTTGAAAATTATATTTTTGATTATTTAGATTTGTTTCATATATTTGCTTAAATGTTCCTATATTAAGCGTCTGCTGCAGATTTGTTATTTGCGAGAAAGATTTTAATCAGGCAATAAAAGAATTTATGCTGACCTTCTCTTGGAAATAAAAATGTAATTACATATTCGATAGATTTAAGAGTACAGCGACACAATAACAATCTACATAAAGTCTTTCCCACATACAAGCGAATCTGCACCAGTCAAGTTTAAAAACATCTTGACTGAAAATTTGGAAAATCTGGAATTTACACAGTCGAAATCGTTGTGACAAATGGAAAATGTGCTCATTTTGCCACAATAGTTTCATCAAATATCGTCTGCTGTAAATATGTGTGTACAAGTGTGAAAAGGGGACAATTAGAGCCCGTCATGAAAAGGTTTGAATCAGTATATCGCTCATCCCTAGTCTGATCACAGGATCGTTTTGGAAACTCGAACGGAAAACAATACCAAAGGTTCCTACAGACGATCATAGAAGGATTCTGATCGGAATGTGTGAAATACAGTGTGATCTGCGTCTTAAACCATTTCCCACATACAACAAATCTGAAGCAGACGACTTAGAAACTATTTTGACTAAAAATTGGAATATCTCTGTAAATGAAACAATAATTGATGCAAGAAGTTGAAAACATTGTGGAAAAAGAGAGAAATTGCTCATTATGAGCAATTTCTCCCTTTGTCACAGAGTTTTCATTAGCCGTCTGCTGCAGAGGCGTCAGGAAATATGTGGGAGTTGCTTAGCCCTTTTCAACTTGAAGAAGCATTTTGACGCAGATGACTATTGAAAACAATGTGGCAAAAATAGAAATTGCTCGTAATGATCAATTCCCTCCTTTTGTCACAATGTTTTCAACTCTATTTAATAATTGTATCTTTATTTTTGTAGATTCTCCACTTTTCTGCCTAGAAGCTTTCAAAGTCGAACGAATTAACCCGTTACCTACTTTCAGAGGATTAGATAAAACAGTCTGAATTGGTCTATTCCCATCCACATCACCCTTATGACTCCACTAAAACCTATGTTGTGGGTACTCAAAAGAATCGTCTCACTGAGACGATTCCTTTGAGTACCCACAACATAGGGTTTGAGGGTCAAATAAGGATTTGGGGATTACTCTTCTTATCAAGAGCTCTGCAGTAGTACATACAACACATTTGCAGCAGACGACTTTGAAAACTAAACATCTACCCAAGATATGTAAAAACTCTCTTGATTTGAAGGTATAATTACTGAATAAAGTTGATAACTTTATGGCAAAAGGAGAAATTTCTTTTTTGGTCGTAATGATATCAACAGTTATTTGCTACAGAGGCGTCTTAAAGCGTCTAAATATGGACATGGCATGGGTTAATGAGCACACATTGTAAGACGAATTGTGGCGGTCCGCTGAAGACTGTAACCTATAGAATACATTGTAGAATAAAAGTTCAAATCTATTGTGATTTGTTTTTCGCACAGTTTTCAATACTTGTGTATCAACGTTAATTTTTATAACATTGTAAATTTGTGATTATCAATCACACACTAACGCTTCGTTCCTTTTCTTCCTTCACTTCGGGTCGAGCTCGCGGTATTTCAGTCGATATGCCGGGTGTTATCATTCCAGAGGATTATAAGTTCGAACCCCAGCTAAGCCAACATTCTTTCTGGCGTTTATCAAAAGCCAATGAACCAAACGTCATTCGTTTTCCATCAATGGGTTAACCCTTTCCCTCATATAGATGCTTTCTGACGCCTCTGCAGCAGACGGCTTTTTGAAAACATAGTGACAAAAGAAGAAATTGCACAAAACGTGCAATTTCTCCTTTTGCCACAATGTTTTCCACTTTTTGTCCATTCAATTATGGAGATTTTCTATGTTTTGACAAAATACTTTCAAAGTCGTCTGCTGCAGAATTGTCGTATGAGGGAAAGGGTTAACATTCGATGTAGAAAAGCAGTCAGTTGTCTGGAAAGACGGTTGTCCATTCTATTTATTTATTTTTAAATCAAAAGACGTCGGCTGCAGAGGCGTCAGAAAGCGTCTGCAGCAGACGACTTTGGAAATATATTAAGTTTAAAAATATAGAAAATATCTATAAATGATAGTATGATTATTGCAAACAGTTGAAATTAAGTGCTCTCGGAGGTCCAGTGTTGAATCATTTCAGAGCATTTCGAGGGCTTGGCGTGAAACGGTTGTAACTAAAATTTGTAATTTTTTACCAAGATTAATCACCTCGCCATAAAGTCTTTATAAGTGTTAAATCATTTTTCTTGGTAAACAATGGAAATATGGGTGCCATTGCTCATTCTGAGCAATGGCACCTAAATTTGCATTGTTTGCAAAAGGGTCAAAATTGACCCTAAACCAGGGTTTTAAAAATAGGTTTTTAGTTACAACCGTTTTACGCCAAGACTTCGATTTATTCTTTGATTGCACTAATGTTCTTTTTTGTCACATGTCGTCTGCTGCGTCAGAAACCGTCTATATGTGGGAAAGGGTTTAATATTTTTTTTATTTTTTTTTCAAAATCAACTAGACCCTTTTCCTGATAAGCAATCTACTTTCAGAGTCGTCTGCTTTGGAATTATCTGAGTTCAACTTTTGAAAATCTGAATAATTGCAAACTTATTCTTACAAAAGGAGTTAAACATATGGTGCGGGAAAGAGGAAATTACTCCTGAGAGTAATTCACATTTACTCTTAGTATTTATAAAAGCCGTCCAAAGAAATGTAAACAAGAAAAACAGGACTTAACTCACCCACGTTGAGCATTTGCTCCTTTTGCCAGAATATTTTCATGGGTCGTCTGGTGTAGATATGTTACAATGCACCTGTAACTAGGAATGATACATTCATCACAACAGGAGATGTGTTGCCAAGACAGATCGATATTTATTTTCATTAATCTGTAAAAGGTGTAAATAATGCGATTTTTATGAATATCACCCTTATAATAATATTAATAAGAAATCCGCAAACGTTAACTCTGATACTTTCATATTGGAATGTGTGTTGACTTTATATTTTGACTAACGTCAAGGAGACGCGGCTTTTGAAAAAACGTAGTTTGTTTGTTTGTTTGACTTGTGGTTTACATCGCTTTTAACATTGGAGGGGTTATTTTGCACGGCGTTTCCTGGGTTTAATAACCATTACTGCAAGTAAGTTTATCCTGTCACCAACACACTAGTCAAAATGCCTGCTATCCCAACAATTATGAGCGCCTGCTATCCCCATAATCATGAGCGTCTACTATCCCCACAAACCCGAGCGCCTGCTATCCTCATATTCCTTAGCGCCTGCTATCCTCCTAATCATGAGCGCCTGCTATCCCCATAAACCCGAGCGCCTGCTATCCTCATATTCCTTAGCGCCTGCTATCCTCATAATCCTGAGCGCCTGCTATCCCCATATTCATGAGCGCCTGCTATCCTCACATTCCTTAGCGCCTGCTATCTTCCTAATCATGAGAGCCTGCTATCCCTTCAACCCTGAGCGCCTGCTATCAACATACTCCTTATCGCCTGCTATCCTCAATATTCTGAGCGCCTGCTATCCTCATATTCCTTAGCGCCTGCTATCCCCATAATCCTTAGCGTCTGCTATCCTCACAATCATGAGCACCTGCTATCCTCACGATCCTTAGCGCCTGCTATCCTCATAATCCTTAGCGCCTACTATCCCCACAATCTCTAGCGCCTGCTATCCTCACGATCCTTAGCGCCTGCTATCCTCATAATCCTTAGCGCCTGCTATCCCCACAATCCTTAGCGCCTGCTTTCCTCACAATCCTTAGCGCCTGCTATCCCCACAATCCTAAACGCCTGCTATCCTCATAATCCTTAGCACCTGCTATCCCCACAATCCCTAGCGCCTGCTTTCCTCATAATCATTAGCGCCTGCTATCCTCATAATCATTAGCGCCTACTATCCCCACAATCCTTAGCGCCTGCTATCCCCTCAATCCTGAGCGCTTGCTTTCCTCATAATACTTAGCGCCTGCTATCCTCATAATCCTTAGTGCCTGCTATCCACATAATCCTTAGCGCCTGCTATTCCCACAATCCCTAGCGCCTGCTTTCCTCACAATCGTTAGCGCCTGCAATCCTCATAATACTTAGTGCCTGCTATCCACACAATCCTTAGCGCCTGCTATCCCCACAATCCTGAGCGCCTGCTTTCCTCATAATCCTTAGCGCCTGCTATCCTCATAACCCGGAGCGCCTGCTATCCACATAGTCCTTAGAGCCTGCTATCCCGTCAATTCTGAGCGCCTGCTATGCCCATTATCCTGGGCGCCTGCTATCCCCACAATCCTGAACGGCTGCTACCCTCATAATCTTTAGCGCCTGCTATTCCCACAATTCAGAGCGCCTGCTATTCCCACAATCTTTAGCGCCTGCTATCCCCACAACCCTGAGCACTCCAGCAGGGGATCCACTACTACCATTTTAAATCTTCGGTACGAAGCTAGCCGGGATTGAAACCAGATATTCTACTCTCGGGGTGGACGATATAACCACTACACATCGAGGCATTGGCCTACAGAAAAATAAAATCAGTGGAATTTAACACTTTCTAAAACTCTTTTCTAACAACTGTGTTTGTTTGTCTGTTTTATTGGGGGGTTGACATCGTTTGCAACGTGAGTTCATGTATATCGCTGCGACAGTTAACTTATTCACGTATCAAACCAGTACTAGATTAGGAAAAGTGTATTGCCCAAGAACACTTAATCGTGACCGCCGCGACTAGGGATCGAACCCTGAACGCCCTGTCCCAAATCCCCGATGATAACCCACTCTGCCACGACATGACGAATTCCCTTTTAAACTGTGACTTTTTATCGTGTGATTAAACTAAGTCATATCTAATCAATCTACTGAAAGACATGTACTAAATGTGTTTTAGCCCTTTCCCACATACAACAAATCTGCAGGGGACAACTTGGATAACATACCCCAAAACAATTGGAAACTCCCTTTAAATGAAAGTACACAATGTCGCCATATTTTCAAAACGTCGTCTGCTGCAGAGGCGTCAGAAAGCGTATGTATGAGGGAAAGGGTTGACTAAAGCTTTTTGGACAATTACAATCCAAAATAAAACCGTCGCAGGGAAGAGATACGAGTTGACTTTTATGAACAGTTTGTTCACATATTACTTACACAAGCTTGTTAAAAGCTTCTATTAACTCGTTAATTAGACGGATCAGATGTACAGGATGATCTCAACCAATACTGTTCAAAAATATCAAGTGCAAGGAACTGCTAACCCAGCCAAAAATGATCCGGAGTATATATAGTGTATTTGCGATGAGATTTGTGTTAAATGTTTTCTTTCAATAGAAAGGGAAATAATTTGTACAAGAACATAGTTCTGGTAACTTAGATTGGTTAATATGAGTTGTTTCCCTTATCAGACATGTATAATTGAATCCCTCAATGGATTGATTGATTGATTGTTTGGTGATTTAAGCCGCTTTCAACATTTTTCAGTTTCATCACGGCGTTTCCTGGTTAAGTAACCAGTACTTCTGGTCCATTTATCCTGTCACAAGCCAGTCAATCTTAATGATGACCCCGTAACCCTGAGCGACATGGTGGGCAGGTATTAGTACCATTTTTAAAGTATTTAGTATGACCCGGCCAGGAATCGAACCGACAACCTCCCGCAACCGAGGCGGACGCTCTTCCACTACACTACTATAAAAACCGCCGAGCTCGAGATGACCGCTGAAAACGAGCTCAAGATGACGTCTGACGTCGAGCCGGGAATGACTCCTGATGCAGAGCTCAATATTACCTCTGACACAAAGCCCGAAATGAAATCTAACGTCGAGCACGAATTGACTTCTGCCGTCGAGCTCAAGATATTAGCTGGGTTAATCACTGACGCCTAATGACGTCTAACATCGAAGACGAGATGATTACTGAAGTGCAAGATAATGACGCCGAGTTCAAGACAACGACGCCGAGCCAAAGATAACGAGGCCGAGCTCAAGACAACGACGCCGAGCTCAAGACCACGACGCCGAGCTCAAGACCACGAAGCCGAGCTCAAGACCACGACGCCGAGCTCAAGATAACGACGCCGAGCTCAAAATGACGACGCCGAGCTCAAGACAACGGCGCCGAGCTCAAGACAACGACGCCGAGCTCAAGATAACGACGTCGAGCTCAAGATAACGACGTCGAGCTCAAGATAACGACGCCGAGCTCAAGATAACGACGTAGAGCTCAAGATAACGACGTCGAGCTCAAGATAACAACGCCGAGCTCAAGACAACGACGCCGAACTCAAGATAACGACGCCGAGCTCAAGATAACAACGTCGAGCTGAAAATAACGACGCCGAGCTGAAGATAACGACGCCGAGCTCAAGACAACGACGCCGAGCTCAAGATAACGACGCCGAGCTCAAGATAACGACACCGATCTCAAGATAACGACGCCGAGCTCAAGATAACGACACCGAGCTCAAGATAACGACGTCGAGCTCAAGGTAACGACACCGAGCTCAAGATAACGACACCGATCTCAAGATAACGCAGCCGAGCTCAAGACAACAACGCCGAGCTCAAGAAACCGAAGCCGAGCTCAAGATAACCACTGACACCGATTCATACATACACGGATCATGTAGCCAGGTCATAGGCCCGACTCTCTGATATTTGACGAGTATGCTATTCCTATGACCTACCGGAGTTGAACCTCTTCCCTTACATACCCTTTCTCTGTATAGGATCACAAAGTTTATCATGGTGTATACTGTCAAAAGCCTTTGAACAATGTATACTTACTAAAGATGTCAGCGATTAATCGGTTAACCGTATGTTATTCGATTAATCGGTTAGTAATTCAAGTAACCGAGTACTCGGAAAAATAGATAACATGTATACACAGTTGTCTTCCAGAACGGAGAATATCCAAGTTCCTGGGGTTCTGGTATTATAGTACCAGTATTCAAGGGAGGAGATATTGATGAAGCAAAAAACTATAGAGGAATAACTTTAATCAATATAATTGCTAAAATATATTCTCAAATATTGCTTAATAGGCTTACAAAATGGTCAGACAACCAGAACAAAATCATTGAAAACCAGTTTGGTTTTCAGAAGGGAAAATCAACAATTGACTGTATATTCCTACTACAATCTATTATTACGCATACTCTTCATTCCCGTAAAAAGTTATATTGTGCTTTCATAGATTTTGAGAAATGCTTCGATAAATTGAATCGAGTATTTATTTTTCAGAAATTATTACAAGAAAACGTCAGCCCTAAATTTATTCAATCTATTAAAAATATGTATAACACAGTAAAAGCAGCAGTTAGGTTTAACTCTGAAACCTCGTCTTTCTTTAACTCGAATATCGGTGTAAAACAAGGCGATCCGAGCTCAACAATTTTGTTTCTCTACTTTATAAATGACATAACTAACAACTTCAACTGCGAAATAGAAGGTTTATTTAAACTTAACGATCTCAGTCTATACATACTCCTCTTTGCAGACGACGCGGTACTATTCGCGCATACACCCACATCTCTACAATCACTACTCAACGATTTATCGAGATATTGCGAATCGTGGGGTTTAAATATAAACACTAAGAAAACAAACGCCATGATATTTGAATTAGGAAGACATACTACTTACAACTTCACTTTAAACACTATTCCATTAAATGTAGTAACATCTTTCAAATACCTTGGAATTAATCTCTTTAAAAATGGTAAAATAAACCGAACACAGAAGAAACTTGCGCATCGTTCATACTTTGCTCTTCATAACCTTTTTATTATCCTGAACCAACTTGACCTTGATATCAAAGAACAATGTAGACTATTTGACAGCCTTGTTGGTTCCATACTCAATTATGGTGCAGAAATAATAGGTGACCACGAGTGTAAAGATATTGAACAGGTACACTGCAAATTTCTCAGAAAAATCCTATATGTGAGAAAGTCCACAAACTTAGACGGCTTATACGGAGAAACAGGCAGATATCCAATGAAAATACATCGAACACTTACTATGTTTAAATTCTGGATAAAAGTTTTAAAACTTAATAATCAAACTCTAATCAAAACAATGTATAGCATACTCCAACAGGACGCTGACGAAAACAAAACATACAACGGTAATAATTGGGCATATAGAATTAAGGTATCACTAAATGAATTAGGACTACAACAATTGTGGTTACATCAACATGAATGGGAAATTAAATTAGATACGATCAAAATTAGAATTTTAGACATTTACAAACAGACATGGCTCTCTAACATAACTAACTCAAACAGATTATCTTTGTATAGTACATATAAGCAACATTTTGAGTTGGAACCATATTTACATAAATTATACATTGATAAATATAGAATAGCATTGACCAAATTTAGACTTTCATCCCTTAACCTCCAGATAGAAAAAGGTAGACACGAAGGTATAGCGAGAAATGACAGAATATGCCAAAATTGCACAATGGGTTTAATAGATAACGAATACCACTTCCTGTTAGCCTGCCCAAAATACTATGATCTAAGAAACAAACTACTTAAACCATACTTTTGTCATTGGCCAACAATCCACAAATTTAAATCATTGCTTTCCACAACAAATATAAATGAATTAATAAACTTATCAAAGTATATATATTTCGCCTTTAAACGAAGAAATATCACATAAATAAAACAATAGCTATTACCTTTCTAACAAGTCACTACATAAACTCATCATCAAATTATTAGTTAACATCCCTTACATAAGTAGTATATATATCCCGTAACATTGTTCAAATCAATAAAGTTTCGGAATTATACACATAATGTATAAAGTTTTCAATTTTTGTTTGTGATCCAGATAGGACTCATGTATTCCTCCTACATTCATTTATTTTTTGGAGTGTATATCTCATGTACTGTTGGGTTTATTCATAATGGTTTGTACATAGATAATTTGTATTATATTGTTTCCTTTTCTTCTGGTAAAGCGTTTCTAGCCATGTAACTCTTCTCGCACTATTCCCAATGTTTTCAAAACGTTTTAACCTAACCTAAATATATATTGATTTCAAAAGATTATTTAAAAAAAAAAAAAAAAAAAAAAAAAAAAAATGTACAACCTAGTCTGCCACACGTTAAAACCTTACATAAAATATTTAAAAAGATTTAAAATCATAAATATTTTTTCAAATGCTTAGATAAAGAAAAAATACATTCTACATATTCCATCGGAACTTCTCGGAAAAGGCTTTCTTGTATACAACCTTATATTATGTAAAATATTAATATGTATATTGGCTATAAATATGTTATATTTAATGCTGAATAAAGATAAAGATAAAGTATTGCATCTTTTGTTCTTTTCAATTAGGCACACGTATTTGACAAGAGGTTAATTATTCACACCTCGATCGGGAATGTTGCCATAACTGTGAAAACGGCAGCACTCGATTGTATTGGCAACTGGCTACCTTTACGCATAGACTAATAATCCCTTGGCGAAGACAGGTAACGTCAGTCACAATGGCATGTATGAATCATCAAGAAAAAGAAATAACAGAAGCAGAGTCTCTTTTAAGCAATTACGTACCCAATCTCAAAAAGCTTTTAGAATGTTTGCACGACGAAAGAGTAAACGTAAACGATCCTGACCTGACTGTGCCAAACGAAGCATATGTTGATCTGGGTCTTCATTTGTGAAACCTGACTCATTTGTGGTCACATTGTGGTGGTTTTTTCCTACTTATTGGTAATTAGTACAATAAAGAAAACACTTATTGTCATTTTATTTAAACTATGAACTTATTTGCTTGTCACAAACGCACCATGCGTAGGTTGTTACGTAACGTGGCTCATTTGTAGTCTCATTATATTATTTATTTCTACCATTAATTGATAATAAGTGCAATAAAGAAAAAACTGCGTAGGTTTCTGTGTTACTCGGCACATTAGTTGTAACCTTATATTGTTGTTTTTATACCATTAATTGAGAAAACACTAATAGTCTGTTTGTTAGACGACCGAATATTTTTTACATATATAATATTTAGAAAGAAATTTATTAAGTTGAGTCGGGTAAAACAGAATCATGTTAATCACTTAAAGAGGTTTAACAGTGGAATAATAAATTGGAGTAAAACGTTCAGCTATATGTCGGCCAGGTCACCACTAGAACGACGGCCAGTTCATCTAATGTCTTTATCCTGACTTTCCCGCACCAGTTCTCCCGTCACATTATTTCTCCGGGATAACTGGCTACCTTTACGCATATACTGATAATCCCTTGGCGAAGACAGGTTACGTCAGTCACAGTGGCATTTATGAATCATAAAGAAAGAGGAATAACCGAACCAGAGTTCAAATTCCAATTCCTGGTTTGATAGCCCTCGTCGAAGGTAAGGGTTTTATTAATTGATTCACTCTCTGTGAAATCAAGATGAAAACGTGCAGCCACGCAGTCTGATAAGGCACTGAATTGTTCGCAAATAAGTCATAACATGTTTAAAGAAACTTCCATTTGAAGCACAGACAAAACTTCTTCCGAACATGACATAATTATGTTAAGCTTGTTTTCCCGGAGCACCGGTCCAAGTCATTTTCGAAACTGTGACTCTTTTATTTGTCGTTGGAAAGAAGAGACACTGATAGGACCATGCATCTATTTGCTAAGCTAAACTTTGATGTCCTATACAAGGCTAGAATTATATGATAATGACTTATTAATGTCATTGGAATGAGTTTGATAAATTTGAATTATTGTATTTGTAAATTATTTACCAATAGGATTAGAAGATTTAAATAGTAGTTTTAAGTTTTAAACACATTTCCCCCGAGTTGGTATTGAAAGATTTGCAGCATGCACGTCTTTCATTCAACATTTTATAAATCGTATAACGGTCACTTCATTAAAAAAACGAATATGTTTTTGACTAAAAATTAAAATTACACAATTAAAACAGTTGGTTGACACGAATGAAAACGTTCCGATAACAACGTTTTAGTCTGATTTATACATGACCAAGAAATACGAGTTAAATCAACAACAACAATAACAAAACCCGGAAGCAACCGATTACAAAATTATACGACCGGTTAGTAATAATGGTAACCGTTGCCATCCCTAATAATCATGCAATAGAATCTGCCACGCCTCTTTGATAAATAGTGTTGTACTAATGACATCATACTGAAGCTATTATCTATAGTAGAATACTTTTTACCAAAAACCTGCTTGTGACTCGTCTATAATATTGTTAGACTCGCACCATTTTGACAATCTAGAGTTGAGAGCATCGATGAACATTTTACAAATAGAGTATATCAATGGGATTCCTCGATAATTATTCGGATCTGTTAAACAGCCTTTCTTGTGAAGTGGAGTAATAATACTACGACTCCATTCACTTGGTACATCTGAGCAATCTAGAATATCATTGAATAGCTTTTGAAGAAAAGGCATTATTATATCCTTCAGAGTATGTATATACATTTCCAAGCATATGCCATCGGGGCCAGGAGATTTGTTAATATTTAAGGATTTATTTTTTCCTTTTTTTTTCGAAAATCATTTAATCACCCCGTAATAGGTCTGTGAGGGTCGGGGTGGGCCATCCCTCAACAAACCGTACAAATATATGTATCAGTCAAATTGTAACATACATTCATTTATATATACACTGAAAGGAAAAAGAAAGCATACATTTTGTTTTTTAAAATTATTTCATTATTGGCCAAGTTTATTCATTTGATGGAAAATGAACTGATTTTTTCTTATTGTTTTGCTTTGAAATGAATTAAATGTTTGTTTTTTTATTCAACAATATGATGAAATATAAATATACAAAATTGATATGCAATACATTTATTGTTTCTTGACCTGTCGACGTTTATAGGTATGTATACTTTCTTTTTCCTCTCACCACATATACATATATACATTAATCTTAAAGGGACACACCAGTCTCAAAAAATTATAGACTGTAGCTGGAGCTAAAACAAAAATCAAACAGAAACAAGTAACTGGAGGATTGCAAGCAATACCATAGTCCCCTACCGGTTTGCACTTTTGAGTCTGTTTCTGTTGTCATAGCAACCCAATGTTTAGGTATATCAAGACAATAAAGTATGACAATAAAGAAAGGGAAATAACTCAAAAATTAGGGAAGCAAGAGTTATGGTTCATGTGCACTGCACTCCCCCTTGATACGATGTATTCATGTGTGAAATTTCATAGCCATAGCTAGTATAGTTATGGAGATATGCTCCGGACAAAAATCAAGTATGAAAATAAAGAAAGGGAAATAACTCAAAAATTAGGCAAGCAAGAGTTATGGTTCATGTCCACTGCACTCCCCCTTGATACGATGTATTCATGTGTGAAATTTCATAGCCATAGCTAGTATAGTTATGGAGATATGCTCCGGACAAAAATCAAGTATGAAAATAAAGAAAGGGAAATAACTCAAAAATTAGGCAAGCAAGAGTTATGGTTCATGTCCACTGCACTCCCCCTTGATACGATGTATTCATGTGTGAAATTTCATAGCCATAGCTAGTATAGTTATGGAGATATGCTCCGGACAAAAATCAAGTATGAAAATAAAGAAAGGGAAATAACTCAAAAATTAGGCAAGCAAGAGTTATGGTTCATGTCCACTGCACTCCCCCTTGATGAGATGCATCCATGTGTGAAATTTCATAACCATAGCTAGTACAGTTTTGGAGATATGCTCAGGACAAAAATCAAGTATGAAAATAAAGAAAGGGAAATAACTCAAAAATTAGGGAAGCAAGAGTTATGGTTCATATGCACTGCACTCCGCATTGATGAGATGTATCCACATATGGAATTTCATAGCCATAGCTAGTACAGTTTTGGAGATATGCTCCGGACAAAAATTTGCCGGACTGACTGACTGACTGACAGATGGACTGACTGACGGACTGACGGACGGAGTGCAAACCTAAGAGTCCCCTTCGGCACGCCGGTAGGGGACTAATAAAATATAATTTGACACAGCAGATGATAGTATAAGAAAATTATGTTGTCTAATGACTTCATGAGATTTTTCTCTCTCAAGTCTCTAGTGGTTGGTTTGGTGTAGGACCTTACCAAATATTAAATATGTATTTTGGTGTATCCCTTTTTACAGAAAAGATATAGTGGCAATAATTACATGAATTTTATTATATTGGGGTTGTTTTTGTGTGTTAATTGATGGTGTTTATTGAAAGCCAGGAGAAGACATTAAAAAAAAAAAAGAATATATATATATATCAAAGATACCTTGGTTCATTTGATATTTTTTTAGTAAAATTTAACTATATTTGAGAAATAAGCAAAGAGGCCATCCTGGAGGGCAACCTTTATCAAAATGTAAAATGTAAAATTAATAGTCTTTATTTTTAAGATATAAGGGGAATGTACAGGTTCCATAACAAATCGAATTTTTCCACCTCAATGTTATTTTTGGCAATACATATTTCTGTTTCATACAACATTTTAATATAGTGTTTGAATGGTTCAAAAATAGGAATATTGTTTTTCATTTTTTGACAGTATATGAAGTGTTTAGCAGTATATAGCAGCCTATTCAAAACAGTTTCGAATTTCATACTGCCAAAGATTATGTCTGAAGAAGACCAGTTTGTATTTATTGTATTGCACTTTTCATTCAGATAATTTTTAAAACTTAGAAAAAATTGTTGCGTTACTGTGCAGTCAATAAATATATGTTAAATAGTTTCGGTTTCTCTTTGACAAAAGGAACATACATCGGATTCTTTAATCTTCATTTTTTTAAGCAATGAGTTTGTTCCAAGAATTCTGTGATTAATTCTAAATTGGAACCATTGTAAATTTGTGTCTTTAGTGACATTGAAAGGGAGAGCGTAATACTTACTATCTCTCAGATTAATTTGAATATTTAAATCATTCTCCCATTTTGTTTTAGAAGTTGGAATATAATCTTTATTCATGAAATGTTGGTAAATTGTTCTACAGCCCTTTTTATCTTTCAGGATTGTTGACATTGTATATGGTATTAAAGGGTTAAGGCAAATGCATGATAAATGTTGAAAAGATAACTCATCTAAGTAGTGTCTGACTGATGCTACGAGTCCTTCAAATTCGATAAAGTTAGTGTTAACCCTATATTTTTCAGTGAATTCTCTGTAGGTGAAGAAATTGCCATTTGTATTCATGAGGTCATTTATAAAATATATTCCTTTTTTAAACCAATGATTCAGTAAAATGCTAGATCCTCCGACCTTAATATGAGGGTTGTGCCATAATGGAGTGGACTGAAAGTTATTCCAGTTTCTAGGTATAATATTTGATGAAAATTGTTTATAAATATTAAATATATCATTCCAAAAAGGGTTATCTATTCTATTAACATGTCGAGAAATGAAATCTGCTCCAAATGAAGGAAAATTTATAATATAGGGGTACATAGTTTGTTTGACTGAAAAAGCCGTCTTATCCATGTCAATTTCAAGGAGCCAAAGAAAACATCAATGTCAAACATTTTTAAACCACCTTTTTCATATGACTGGTATATAACTGCACGTTTTATTTTTTCTGGTTTACCGTCCCATAGAAATTTAAAGAATAATGATTTTAGTTCTCTGATCATTGCACAAGTTGGACTGGGCAATGCCATATTTAGATGGTTTAATTTTGATAATGCTAAACCTTTTATAACTAATATTTTGCCTATTGGAGTTAAAATTCTCCTTGACCAATTGGCAAGAAGTTTTTTAATGTCTTGAATTTTTTCTTTATAATTAATATTTATCATTTCATTTAAATTTACAAAGAATTTTAAACCTAATATTGTGAATTTATTTACCCAAGAAAGATGCCATTGCTCACATAATTTTTCTTGACAGTTTTTTCTTGATCCTAGCCACACCGTATTAGTTTTTTCAGTATTCATTTTAAGGCCGGAGATTTCTGCATAGAATTTTAAAACTTTAAGTGTGTTTAACAATGATTTTTCTGTACCATCTAAAACAATTGAGGTGTCATCTGCATATTGTGATATCAAAAATTTATTTTCACCAATATCTATACCTTTAATACCTGGGTTTTTTCTGATCAAAACAGCAAGGATTTCTGCACATAAAAGGAATATATAAGGAGATAGAGGGTCCCCTTGTCTACAACCTCTGTTTAAGTAGAACCACTCAGATAGGTGTCCATTTATAACAATACACGATTCTATATTTGTATAAAATAATTTTATCCATTTTGTTATTGAAGGGCCAAAGTTAAAGAAATTGAGAACTTTAAAGATAAACGACCAGCTTACAGAGTCAAAAGCTTTTTCAAAATCAATCAGAAGTAATAATCCTGGTTTATGTTGTTTTTCTAAGTAAAACATCATATCATATAGTAACCTGGTGTTTTCACCTATATATCTTCCTGGTAAAAAGCCTGTCTGGTTTTCATTTATAATAGATGGCAAAACATATCTAATTCGTTGTGCAATAGCTGCGGATGCTAGTTTATATGCTACATTTAAAAGTGATATTGGGCGCCAGTTTTTTAAAAGCTGTTTATCTTTATTTCCTTTAGGTATGCAAGTGATTACACCTTGTTTTTGTGTGACTGAAAGTTCATCTTTGTCAAATCCATCATTTATCGCACGTACAAGAAAATGGCTAATGTCTTTCCAAAAAAACTTATAAAACTCTACTGTAAAGCCATCGAATCCTGGACTTTTAAAATTTGACATATTCTTCAGACAGCCCAATATTTCTTCATATGTTATATGACCTTCAAGTGATTTTTTCAAGTCATTATTTAGCTTAGGGACAATAATATCAGAACATATATTATTTAAATCTACTTCTACAGTTTCTGGAGTATATTTTTTTATAGAATTTTACTGTTTTCTTAATAATTTTATCTTGATCGTTTATTGTCTGTTCATTATTAATTTTTATATTTATATTGACATAGTTAAAACAATCTAGATCAGGGTTTAAGACCATATTAAAATCACCTGCAATAATGAACAAACCGTCATAATTTAAAATGTCATTTTTAAGGGTTGTATAAAACATTGGGTCATCCTTATTTGGGCCATATATATTAATAAGTGTAATTTCTTTATTTGAAATTGTAGTTTTCAAGATTAATTTATTTCCATCTTTGTCAGGTTCTACCGCATGAATTTTAAATTCAAAATTATTATTAAAGAGGATAGCTACCCCTCTTGATTGACTGGAATAGTTGCTGAAATAGCATTCATACCCCCACTGAGTACGTATATAGTTAACTTCTTTGTCTGTAAAATGGGTATCTTGTAAAAAATATACCGAATAATTTTTACTTTTCAGAAAATTTAAAGTGTCTTTTCGTTTGTTTTTTGTCACTAAGCCCTTGCACATTCATAGATGCAAATATTACTTTATTTGTCATAATGTTATATAAAATGGACTACTAAGACGGAGGGAAACCTCCACTGTTCCCACCAGAAAGACTCCAGACTTTATCACCTCTTTATTCTCCTTATAACTCATTTGTTGTGACATTTCATTTAATTTTTCAACAGGTAGGCAGCATAATACTAAAAAAATATTTCCCTCCAGTGATGGCTTGCTTTTTTCTTATCTCATTTACTTAACAGCAATGTAAAGTAATTATTAGAAGAGAGGATTTTATTTGTATCTATAAAAGTTATATGCGTTTTCCATGCAAACGACTTAAATGGTGGTAACTTCCACTTATATACAGGTAATAGTATGTAAACAACCTAAATAATGATTTACAGACATTAACAGTGTACATCACCACAAAATTAAACACAAAAAGCACACTATATTACAATTTTTAATATTACAACAGATGTCTGATCAGAAGAAATCATTCATGATATACTAGTCTATAAGAGTACCCGGGTTCTCCACAGAAAGGAATGCAAGTGCCGGGATAAGAGCGCATAAACACCTTCAACAACTTTTCAAGCAACAAATACATTTCACTAATAAAACTTGTATTGATCAGTTTAAGTTATCATATTTAGTATATTTCCTTTTAGGCATTAAAATGAGACGATACATTCAAAGAAAAATAATGATTTAGAGGAAAGTATGCTTTTGTAACATGTTGTTTAAGAATTCAAGCGCTAGGGGAATACCATTTCTGACAGTTAAGTGCTTGGATGCCCCTGCGCTTAAATGGCCTGTGGAGAAGCCTGAAAACTTGTCATTATATAGAGCATATATAGAATCTCTGATGACAGTAGTGGGATATTTAGGATCATATATTCAATGTATATTATTAATTAGTCATTAACAGAATATATAGAAATAATGGAGTATTCAACAATTTAAATCTAAGAATAGCATTGACTAGGCTATCATGGTTTCAGACTGGCCACAGTTAAACATCACACAGCCCATATATATTTATTATAATAGATAAATTACCATTCAACGCTAAGTTAAGTTAGTTTATTATTTAAATAAAATATTTATTTAACAGAAGTCAGAATAACTAATGTCAATAATAAATTAACTGGTAGTAATTTAAATAACAGTAATCTTACAGTCTAAATATAATTAAATTCCTTAGACCTTAAATGCTGATCCTATTCATTGAACAATACAATTTTTTTTCCCATAAAAGCTTGTAACATTTAAACTCAGTAATAAAAATAGTCCGTAACTAATATTAGAATGTTATACTTATATAAAACAATTTGATGATCCTGTATTCTTATTACACACACACTGCTATGGTTCTATACACTGTATCTGTAAAAGTTAGTTACACAATCTATAATTAGGTTTCATATACTTATACATTTGCTGAAAGAATCTATCATTGTTATAAAGTGTAGTATTTCAAACAATACCTGTGAGTTAATAAACACCAATATTCACTTTCAATAATTAAGTTAAATTCCACTTATATTTAAAGTCAAGTCCAAAAATAACAAACATATACATGTAACGGGATGAGAAATATATGCAGCCAGTCCGGGACTTGGTCCCGGGACCCTTCGCTTACAGTGCGAATGCTCTACCGACTGAGCTAACCAAACCGCTTACCTACATTTCTCTCCTAGTACTTTAAAGTACACACTGTGAATACATTATGAGAACTATATCATTAAAATAATATATGGTGTAACATTTCTCACAGTTAAATAGATCATAACAAACAATGTAATATTGCTGAAATCTATCATTAGAAATCTGACTACACACCAATGTTTATTTAAACTCAACTTATTTTTAGACGTTTAGAAGACCGGACTCATTATTACGGCCCCTCTACGTATACTTAAATCTACTGCTGTGTTGTTTTAAAGTTGTTTAGTTAACCAAGAAGCGATATAGTTATAACATAAAAATCACATGGAAATCTTTTCTCGTGTTAAAAGGAAGTCTCGGTCATTCAAACGAGTTTTAATATATACGTACTAGACGTACGGCAAACTATAAAGCGTTTAAATGGGTAAGACGCATCATTTATAAATAGCGCCACGAGGTATCAAACGGGAATAAGAAAGGCTGATGCGGGGACCAGACAATGCTATTAATAGCCTATTTACCTATTTATAGCGTGTAAAGTTTGTAAACAAAGGCACATGTTAGCAGTAGAGGTGATACAATTTACATGGAGTCGAATCATTGTAAAATAGACACAAGTTTGTTTTAGGAGAGATATAAAGAGAATAACTATTTAACACATTTCCCACATATGCACGTGCATAGATAACAATAGCAAACAATTTTAAACAGTTAGATCATAGCAATTTTGACAGATCCGTCTACAACAATCTTCCTGCCACTTGTAAGTAAAGCTATTATCTTTCCTTGATCTGTCCAGGCCGACTTTACAGTATCTAGTGCACTGACTCCTTCCAGTAACTTAGCATTCATGTATGTTAGATCTTCTTTTATCACAATTCTGGTGCCTTTCAGTGTTTTTCGTTGTCTGATCGCCTGCAACTTATGTAGTCTAGACACGAATTTACATATGATTGGTCTATTTGCTTCGGAGCTGAAACTGCCCAACCGATGGGCAATGTCTATGTCGTTGGTTCCAATTTTCGTATTCAGCTGATTATTTAAGAAGGCAATTACTTTTTCTGTTGTTTCTTCTGCAGATTCCGTTGCACTCGAGTCTTGTAGACCATATAGTCGAATAGAGTTTCGCCTGGTATACTGCTCAAGTGCATTCATTTGTCTCCCTTGAGCCTTAATAACAATCTCTCTTTGCTTCATTTGGTCCTCCAAGGAAACAGTTTTGTCTGTGAGTGTTTCGTTTTGCTTCACAACAGATTCCATTGTCGTCTCCATGTCTGAAACTTTATTTCTAAGCTCATTAACTGTAGCTTCTAAAGTGGTGACATTTTCCTGGCAAACAGTTATCTTTGACTTGATTTTAGTTATTTCTGTTTTTAATTGACCCTGTATCTGTGTTTGTAAAGTTTTAAGTGATTTTTTGAGAATATCTTCTGTGATCATTTTCTTAAATATCTCTTCAATATACTCTTGTGAAGCTAGTTTATTTAGTTTCTCATTTAAAGATGCCAGAGTATGTTCTAATGCCTGTTCCTGGTTAGGGTTTACGTCTGACACTTGTTTAAAATGTTTTTCTAATGTTGGCTGATTTTTCTGTGACTGTTGGCTGCCTGTATCTCGAGGCGGCGTGGTATTCTGAACAGGTGATGGTAACGAATGGGCATCTTCACATGCGCTTTCACTTCTGGTTTTCTTTTTATTCATATCTGTTGGGTTTTTTGGCGGCATTTTGCAACTGTTTTGCAGTTCAGTTTTTGCTTTTTTTATAAATAAAAATAAAGACTTGATTTTAT
This sequence comes from Serripes groenlandicus, assembly GCA_031761405.1. Lineage (NCBI taxonomy): Eukaryota > Metazoa > Mollusca > Bivalvia > Cardiida > Cardiidae > Serripes > Serripes groenlandicus. The sequence continues at coordinate 9,608,486 of JASEVX010000010.1, forward strand.
GCTTGATTTTATGCTTTTAACAATTTCCTCCTCTGTTATAGACTCATTAAGTTTATCTCAATTATTATCATTTATTATATTTTCCAAAAAAGTTGAAACCAAAGTACGTAAGGTGATATCTGGGTTTAATAATGATTTGAAATCCAGAATAATTGTATTCTGCATAAGCGATGTATTATTAGCAAAGTTTATAAGAGACCAACATTTCTTGGCGTCAATTCGACAATTAATAAGTTCTGTTCTTTTCCTCTGTTTGATATATCGCTATTGTTCCTTGGATGGTCCCCTTTCAAATGTATGCCAAAAAACGGATTGTATGCAATGCACATCTTTGATGCTTTGACAAATATCGCAAAAAAGAAATGCAAAGTGTCTTTTCGGAAACTACTGATGCATTGTAAATTTCGCCGAAATGTTCCTTTTGTGTTCATCTAACAAGTTTGCTCAAGCTGTTGCTAATCCTCCAAAAACAAAACTGAAGAGTTGAGGCTTGTTTACGTCCACTGCAATAGTGCTATAGAAAAATCTCCTTGTCTGAAAACAGTAACTGCTTACAATATAATTTGGCACAAATGTTCCTTGGTTTGAGCCTCATGTGTTCATTACGTTATATTTGCTGGATGCAATTGCATACATATTTTCTTGTTTATCCAAATACTACGTTAAATAACACTTATTAGTTTCGACCATCAGTGGTCATCCTTAAACAAGAAATTATGTATTCAATATACTTGTGTTTTTGTGGTCCTGTAACCTAAGTTTCTTTAGATCACCTGAGCCAAAGGCTCTAGATGATATATTGGACTCACTCACTGTCCGAAGCTCTCCTTAAAAACCACTCGCTGCAAGTTGAAAAAACTTGGCATGGATGTTCCTTGCATGGCCCCACTTTTACAGTTGTTCACATCATTCCTTTCAGTGAACAACCTGTTGCCATGGCGACAAAAAAGAAAAACTATTAAATTCTTCTTGTAAGAAACTACTGCACCAGCCAGATTTCAAAATATTTTTGCTGAATTGTTCCTTGACTGAACCACTCCGAACCTCCACCAAGTTTGCTCGAGTGGGTGCATTTTGTAAAACACGCAGAAACTACTTGAAGGAAGTTAATTTAACATTGAAATATTTCTCAATATAATAAGGCAGAAACTTCAAAATGTTTCTGCCTAAACCTGCTGTCGAATTTTCCTTTGATTCTTCATGTCTAAAATGGGTATACTTGTGAGCGATATAGGGCAAACAATGTCCTCTTGTTCTCTAATTGCCAGTTTCATAATGACACAAACATAATTCCTAATGAGGTCCCTATCAGCTATAACTGTATAAAAGTAGGCGGTGAAACCCATTAACCTTTTCCCACATACAACACATCTACGGCAGATAACTAAGGAATCATATTGGTAAAAGTATGGAAATCTCTATTTATAAGGTACATGTATAATTATTGAATACAGTTCAAAACTTTGTAGCAAAACGGAGAAAATTATTATGATGCGCAATTTCTCCTTTTACAGCAGTGTTTTCAAAAGTCGGTCTGAGCTAGCAATCCCAAAAAGCATTGTTGGTTACGTTTAGAGATGTCAAAATTTAGATTTTTGAACTACATCTGGCTATTGGACATCCTGCCAGTATCATTAAGATATTTTCTATTCCAGCAATGTAAAAAATGTCTTTTGCAAGAATATTTATAACATAAACGGCTTATACATACCATTAAACTGAGTTTGTTTGTCTTAAACTTGAAACTTTTAACATGTCTGGGTCTTTTTTATTGCCAGGGACAATTGACATTTAAGGTTTTTACCCTTCCAATGCTGTTTGGTTTTTTTTAAAAGAAAAATGATATGTTAAGCTTTGCACTTGGAAGAGTCCATACTTCATTCTAGGACTATCGAGATAGAAATGTTGAGTGGAGCAGCCGCCAGTTTAGACCCTGGTCAGATGGCACATGTGCTCTATACAGACAACACAAACTCGGTTCCATCCATCAAACGGTTCATCAAAACTTGATGGAAGTTGATTTAACATTGAAATATTTCTCAATATAATAAGGCAGTAACTTCAAAATTCTCCTTTGGTTCTTCTTGTCTAAAATTGGTATACTTGTGAGCGATATAGGGCCAAACAAGGTCCTCATGTTTTCCAAATGCCAGTTTCAAAATATTTGCTATTTTTGATATGATCTTTCAACTTCTTACCGATAAATACATAAACATAATCCCTAATGAAGTCATTATCAGCTTTAACTGTATATTATGTAGGCGATGAAAACCATTAACCCTTTCCCACATAAAACCCACATAAGATATTTTATATATTCCAGCAATGTATAAAATGTGTTTTGCAAGAATATTTATAACATAAACGGCTTATGCATACCATTAAACTGAGTCTGTTGGTCTTAAATTTGAAACTTTTAACAGGTCTGGTTTTTTTTTATGGCCATGTACAATTGACATTTACAGTTTTTACCCTTCCTATGCTTTGTTTTAAAAAAAAATTGATAGCTTTACACTTGGAAGAGTTCATAATTTATCATAGGAATATCGAGATAGAAATGTTGAATTGAGCAGACGCCAGTATAGACCCTGGTCAGATGACACATGTGCTCCATACAGACTTCACAAACTCGGTTCCATCCGTTTACCCTTTCCCTCATACGGCAATTCTGAAGCAGACGAATTCGAACGTATTTTGTCAAAACATAGAAAATCTCCATAATTGAATGGATAACCTATGACAAAAAGTAGAAAACATTGTGGCAAAAGGAGAAATTGCACGTTTTGTGCAATTTCTTCTTTTGTGTCACTATGTTTTCAAAAAGTCGTCTGCTGCAGAGGCGTCAGAAAGCGTCTATATGAGGGAAAGGGTTAAACGGTCCTCACCGAAGTTTGAAATAACCGTACTATAAGGGTTAATTGTCCTAATGATCGAGGCTTAACAATATCAAATATCACAATGTGCCCTACCCACACATTTTCAATTAATTTTCACAAATATTGTAACACTCTATCGTGTTTCATTATTGTCAGTAGTTTGGTTTTAATTTGTTTGGAACAAACAAATTTAGTAGCTGCAATTATTTATTATTTGTTTTTATTTACCCTCGCCGTGCAGAATTAACTATTTGGCGAGCATAGCTGCAATTAACTAACTATTTGGTTTTATTTACCCTCGCCATGCAGAATTAACTATTTGGCGAGCAGCTATTGTCTTTGTTTTAACCATATTTTAAAAAATAACATATATTGTATTGGACCAAGGACCATGGGCTTATTTGATTTCCATTCTATTGATGTAATATTGAGTACATAAATCTATATTGTGTTACTATACAGTTGTAATCTATGTTGTTTCCAACTGTAGTATGCTATATACTATATCTCCCGGAGGCATAAAACAGAATAAGAACATAGAAAAAATTGCAATTCTGAAGCCGTTCGTCTTATGTTGTCCATGAATTTCATACGCGTGAAAGAAGTACTCAATACTTGCTCTTACTTTTCAAATGTATCACGATTTTTGAAATAATGATACATTTATATCGTCTTTGTTTTCTTATGTGGTTCTTATATTTAAAGAGAATTACGAAATAAAATGAAACATTGTATTTTAAAACATGAATGCGGAGAGATTTATAAATCTCAATGAGTGAACTGCTACAGGGAGAACTATTTCCGATTTAAGCTCCAGATACGGTATTTGAATTTTCAATCACGCATTGAAAATGTAGATAAAAACAGAATTGAAAATATTTTCTTTGTGCCTTGTCGGCCATATAAATATAGTATAAAGAATTAAAAAAACAAATATGTGCGTCATAAAATGCATTTAAAATGAGAGTAACACATTTGCAGAGAAATCGTGATCGTCGAATTCTATTTATAAATACAACGGTATGGGGGAGGGTCTAAAGTGCGGACGCGATCTGCGGACAAATACATTATAGAGGGAAAATGCGGACAAATGCAATATAGAGGGAAAATGCCGACGCAATAGAATATAGAGCAAATCTGCGGACGCTATGATTTGTTGTAAAAAATGTTTAATTAAAGATGGGCAACTGTGTATAATTTGTTACATATGATCATATCCGGGGTTTTCTTTGTAAATATATATTGTGTTTGATTGCTTTTATCAGTGATATAGAATAAACCAAAAATCGAGATCATGCTGAAATGGAATCTCTTTGTAAAGTGTTTTAACGACTTTCCTCTTTATATCATATCTATAGATATCAATAAAGAGAATTGATGGATTGATTTTCAGACAAGTAAATGTCTTTTGACGCATCTGCAGCGGACGAAATTTGAAAACATTGCAAGAATAGAATAGGTTGCTAGTCACTAGCCATAGGTTTTGTTTCAATTATATCCTCTCCTTTACACTCGATTGAAGGGTCATGAGTTCTAGTTATTGTTGGGCCTCTTCATTTTCTACTTTGTAACTTTCAACAGTTTTCCATGTGCCATACTACGAGGCAAATGATCCATGCAACATTCTATTCTGTAGGGTACTTGGAAGGGGCAGAACAATTTAAATAACAAATAAACAATAAGTATATATATATATACAACACTTTAAATCTTAATTTATTTCTAGTAATTATATATATATACAACTATAATACTAATCTATAACAAATAAGTTAAATATTTTTTTCTTGCTGTGTAAACAGTAAAAAGCAACAAATATTGAAAACATTGTGGGAAAAGGAAAATTTGCTTATTTAAACAATTTCTTAATTCCAATAACCTTTCTTTACCGTCGTATAAACCAAATTTGTATTTGAAGGCTGTTATAAGTAAAAAACTTAAATGTTGCCAATTTAATCACATATCTTATCATTATAATAGCCAAATAATTAACAAAAGTTACAATTAAAGTCAGCATCTGTTGTCGAAATATTCACAGGTGCATTAACACAAGATTTGTGCATATATCACATTGTACCATGACGGTATCGACACATCCCGGCAAGTTACAAATACATACATGTATATGATAGGTTTATTGGGAAAAGGGGTTACATTTATAATTTGTTTGGAATGACACTCGTACACAATGGTAATTAACAGTGTATGGTCACGCATCCTTAATTGATTTGGCAAGCTTAAACACCCTTTAAAGGAAACAGCGGCCAGCTTAGGTGTATACTGTAGAGCAAAATTAGGACGGCACAGGTATTGGTTTTCTCTGGAGCATTTAATCCTTTTATAATGCATGATTTCAATTACTCATTCATTTGGATAGATGTTTCTTTTTTAGCTCACCTGAGCACGAAGTAAATAACCAACGCTAAATGTCGCAAAATCTTATAACGTTATATGTCGCATCTGTAACGCCAAATGTCGCAAACATGTATACTGCCGCTATATGTCGCAACATCAACGCTAAATGTCGCACTCTTTTATAAGCACTCTTTTGTAGTATTACTGTTTCACAATGTACATATTACAATGTTTCATCTGACTCTGTCCCTTCTTTTTTTAGTTATAGCTCCTGAGGTAGTCATTATTTGCGACAATTAGCGTCAGCCTTGCGACATATAACGTCAAGTGTGACACATAGTCAAAATATATATGCACTCTCGTACTATCGATATGGATTCGCACTCTTACGATAAGGACTCTCACACAAGCGATATGCACTCTGATATGGATTCGCTCACTTACGATATTGATTTATACACTAACGATATTTGTCTCACAAAAACTATATGCACTCTCGTTCTAACGATAATGACTCGCACACTAACGATATGGACTCTAGTAATAGAGGTTCATTAGAATAACAGATTGTGAGAAATGATACATTTAAAACGGAAACGGAAACATGTTCATCAAAAGCACCATGTAGAACTACCACAGTTGATTTGGTATATTATTGTTAACCTTGGTTCGAAACAAAATCCTTCGTAGCGATACTCCCTTCAACGGGTGAATAGATTGTTCAAAGACATTGTGAGCAAGACACAACCGCCTCGGTTGTATCTCAACCCTTGCCGGTTCTGTGATATATCTGTGTCGCCTTTTAGTTTTAGAAGAATTATATGAATATCAGGACCTGGCTGTTGGTTAGTGCAGGCAATCCGTGATGTGTTAACACATTCCTCGCGGGCCAATGCCTGGCTCTACTCTATCTGCGGATAGCTACATTTGGTGGCTAGTATACACTAGATGGAATATGGTATAAACGTTCAAGGTATCAGTTACGGGATGTTAAAGCGCTACATTTATAAACTTTTTTATAAGTAGGTTAAGGAATGGCAACAAAAAGCATGTTACTTATTCCGTGTCAGTTTTTATTCCAGTATTAGCTTATACAGTTTGTGACAAGAGAGACAATTGTATACCAGTTACAATATGTGGCTATCCACAGAACGCATTAACATTTTGATAACAAATGTACACGGACATACACTGTTACATGACGTTATAACATGTACAATTTTCTTTAATTTTACAGTTTTAAAAAACTTAAGAAAATTGTACATGTTATAACGTTATGTCACAGTGTATGTCCGTGTACATGTGTTTACAAAAAAAATGTCTTGGACGTTTATACCATATTCCATCTATTGTATACCAGCCACAAACTGTGGCTATCCACAGAAAGAGCCAGTCATTGGCCCGCAAGGAATGTATAAACACAAAGCGCAATCTGTTATTCTGATGAACCACTATTACTAGAGTCCATATCGTTAGTGTGCGAGTCATTATCGTTAGTACGAGAGTGCATACAGCTTTTGTGAGAGTCTATATCGTAAGTGTATGAATCAATATCGTTAGTGAGCGAATCCATATCGTTAGTACAAGAGTGCATATCGCTTGTGTGAGAGTCCTTATCGTAAGTGTGCGAATCCATATCGATAGTACGAGAGTGCATATATATCTTGTATATATGTCGTACTTGACGTTATATGTCGCAAGGCTGACGCTAAATGTCGTAAACAATGACTACTTCAGGAGCTATAACTAAAAAAAGAAGGGACAGAGTGAGATGAAACATTGTAATTTGTACATTGTGAAACAGTAATACTACAAAAGAGTGCTTATAAAGGAGTGAGACATTTAGCGTTGATGTTGCGACATATAGCGGCATTACCTTGTTTTGCGACATTTGGCGTTACAGATGCGACATATAACGTCAGAAGGTTTTGCGACATTTGGCGTTACAGATGCGACATATAACGTCAGAAGGTTTTGCGACAATTAGCGTTGGTTGCGACGTTTAGCGTCAGCCTTGTGACATAAAACGTCAAGTGTGACATTTAGCGTTGGTGCGACATTTAACGTTGCTACAGTGTTCCTTGGCCGCCAGGGAGCGGGGCTTTTTTGCCTTATATGGCTATAGTGTAAACTCAAAAAAAAATTCTCCTCCAAAGTGTCAGGCCGATTTTCAAATAATTTTGTAGAAATGTTCCTAGGGTGACCCTCTATCAGATTCCTTCCAGCCAAGTTGATTGGTCGAAAAACCTGGCCGCCAGCGGTCGGGGCTTTTTTGCCTAATATGGCTATAGTAAAAACTTGAAAAATCTTCTCATCCGAAAGTTTTTGGCCAATTTTCAATTCTTTTTGTAGAAATGTTCATTGGGAGACCATCTATCAGATTCCTCCAAGCCATGTTGATTGGTCGAAAAACATGGCCGCCAGGGGGCAGGGCTATTTGGCCTTTATTGTTCTATTATTTGAAAACTAGAAAAATCTCTTGTTAAGCAGGAAGCTTTTGAGTAAGATTTTAGAAAACCCTTGGTCAATGGTGATTTTTTTTGTAACAAAAAATATTAAATACTTAGATGAGTGAGTCGGGGCCATAATGGTTATCCATTTGTTTTACAGGTCTTTTGAAACTTGGACATTAAATATAATATTCACATGTATGTCTCATGATTTATTTTTATAGACAACTAAAATGGCATTTAATTTTAACGGATGCGTCATTTATTCTTTTACCCGAAGTTGTAATATTTATAAACAATGCATAGTTTATAAATCACACATCTATGCAAAGGCAAATGTTTGAACAGTTTTATGTACCCAAACAAATTCAGTGCCTTCAGCGCTTTGATTAGCAGGGCTATCACATTTTCGTGTTGGCTACTAGAATTCAAAATTTAGAATCCAAAATTGGATTTTAATCCAAAAGGGTCAGTATGTATCTTTTTTAAGTAAAACGTTCTGTTTTATAAGATACCCCCCCCCGTTTTTATCGGATTTTTAAATGTGACAGCTCATTGTTTCAGTGATATTTTAGTGCTATCTGGAAAATCGGATTAAATAGTAATATTTGATATTGAGGGTTGTTTAGTCGAGATAAAGAAGGACTTATATTCGTATTCCCATACATATAGTAAGTAGGCATAGTTTCTGTAAACGATGTGCTTGTAGTTGTTTTTTAACGGAAATGGGTAGTAGGTACATTAACCACTTCTACAACATTGCCGTAATTGCCGAATTTAATAGCGACGTTGGTAGGGTGGTTGGCTTTTTCACGAAGCTAAAGTAAGCAACGTACATCGCGGTAAAAGCCATGATTGTTTGTCCGCGGTAGCTTTATGCTGTGACGGACCCGGTACACGTTACAAAATTGTTGCTTAAGATAAAAATTAAACTAGACCACTTTCGGTAGTACGATTTTATATAAATAAATTAAACTTTTCATTTACATAAAAAAATGAAACTAAAACTTTCATAATAATAAAACAGTTATAAATCAACAATTCGTTTTTCATCAACGTAAGTCATTACAGAATTAAAGTACGTTCCGTTCTACATTGAAAAGGAACTATATACAAAAGGTTGTACTGTCTGTACTTAACAGATTAATCTGACAACGTACATCGTGGTAAATGCCATGATGGTTTGCCCACGGTAGCTTTATGCTGTGAAGGACCCGGTACACGTTACAAATTGTTGCAGCGATGGGATATGGGTTTGTTATCACTATCATTTCATAACCTAGCGGACTGCGCAGGCTGATCTGGGTCGATACTTTACGCAAAGTCCATAATGTTGAACGGCTCATCTGTATATATTTAAATGGCCATGATTTCAAAAGAAAAAATCGCCGAGTCAAACATGCACATACAGCTAACCCACAAGGCTTGTTGAACTCGAGCGCAGAATATTCGAAACGGCAAAGAAGACTAATTGTGTAACATGTTTAATGGCTACGAGTTCCTGAAAAGTCAGCCGAGCTTAAAATGCTTAAAATATGCACAGCAAGGGTTTACACCTAACACTAATTAAATCCGTCAATGGGGTTTTGAAATTAATTTAGCAGAGGCAAACAGACGGAAATATAATTGGGTGACACTCCTAAAGCCAGTATGTCTCGCCTATAAATCCTATAAATACATATGAATCCGAATAAACGTTTCATATTGACTGTCGTGACTATAAAATTAGAAGCTTAACGACAAATCTAATAACTATACTTAATTTAGTTATTATAATATTTATGCTTCGTTCTTGTGAATTAACATGTTCTTATTATTTTCTGCTCTGGTCTAGTCTATTATATTTCGTTCTGTTATGTTATATTCTATTGTGTTCTGGTCAGTGTTAGTATGTTATATTATATTCCATTCCATTCTATTTTGTTGCTATATGTAATAGTCTAATAATTGACGAAATAAAAGACTCTCTTTTCCTAATTTGTGTGACGTGCACTTTTTTTTTATCTTTATTAAATGATCGTTTCAGCTCCACTAGGGAATTTGTGAATGATTCGCACGTTTCCTCACAACATGTGCTTTTGTAAATGAAAGAGACTACTTTAAACAATTCGGCGCTGAAAGAGTTAACCATACACGAGGTAAATGTATTCACATGTTAGTGTTATATGAAGTTTTATATGAAGTCAAAGAATACAACATATTACCTATGATATGCCAGGGTTAAACATTCATTGTTCGCTCTAAATGAAAGTATATGTATTGAATAGTGTTGAAAACATTGTGGCAAGAGTCGTCTGCTGCAGATGCGTCACTTGGCGTTCATATCTTGGAAAGCTTTTTTTATATAACTCACTGCATCTTTATTTCATATAGGTTACAAGACTTACAAACATAACTCGTCTCATGTAACGTGTTTACATGCTAATATGCACATTTATATATCGAGTTAAATAATCAAAGTGAACGGAAGTGATATAATCAACATAGAGGATGAATCTAATGAGCTGTGCTTTTGTGACTGTAACTCTCATTTGTGGTTGTTGGTGTTTTGGAATCCGTGTGAAGGTTGGGGTACTATTAATGACAGAATCGAAAGAGCCGTTTGATCTACGTCGTGTAGGACCAGCTCTAAATGCAGGATTTAAATTCGCCAGAGAGAATCTTGGGGTTGATTTTGATGTGCATTATAAAAACTTCTCGGCCAAAAGGAATTGTGCGCAATTAGCAATGGGGCATATGTCGGAACTCATCTTTAACAGGGATGTTCAAAGTTTTATCGGGCCAGCGTGTCCCGATTCGATTATGGCAGTGGGTCAACTCAGTGAATACTATCGCGTTCCTATAGTAACAGGTCATGGTGACCTAATTCGGTATCATGCAGGCGGCGGCAATATGTTTGGAAGTCTGACGTTGTTATCATACAACATAAAGAACGTATCAAGTAAGTACTGTTTTAATTCATCTAATTTTGAAACAATAGTATCGTATTACGAGAAGTGAGAATCGCGACAAAGGCGGCTTAACCTTCCCCCAGGTGCAACTCATTTGAAGTAGACAGCATTGAGAATATACGAAACGCAAAGTCTAGAAAGTATTGTAGAGTAAAAGTAAATGTATTAAAAAGAATTGTAAACCTTGTGGTAAAAAGCAATGAGCCACAACCTTTTAAAGGTCATCTGCTGGAGATGCATCTAAGGTGGTCTGCATGTGGCAAAGGGTTAACACATGTCATTGGGTCAAGCCATGAGGAAATTCCAGTCGTGTATAACAGAGTTGTAGATATGTTGAGTATTTGACATTCCTAAATTTTTATTTGACCTTTTAACCCTTTCCCCTCATACGACAATTCTGCAGCAGACGACTTTGAACTTATTGTGTCAAAACGTAGAAAATATCCAAAGTTGAATGGATTACTTATGACAAAAAGTGGAAAACATTGTGGCAAAAGGAGAAAATGCACGTTTTGTGCAATTTCCTCTTTTGTCACTATGTTTTTAAAAAGCCGTCTGCTGCAGAGGCGTCAGAAAGTGTCTATATGAGGGAAAGGGTTAACCATATTCTGTGGATACTTAAAAGAATCGTCTCAGTGAGACGATTATTTTGAGTACCAACAATATGGTGTTTGGTTTGGTAACAAGAGATATCTTGTGGAGAAAAAGACTAGTTTACTCCCCCATGTTAAGACATTAGACCATTCGTAATCCCCGGGGTTTGTAGGATTACAATTCACCATGCTTTCACAAACATAAAATTGTATCGCGAAAACACTGCAAAGTTTCAGGTTTCAGTAAAAATCCGCGAAAACACAGCAATGTTTCAGTAAAAATCCACGAAAACACAGCATGTTTCATTAATTATCCGCGAAAACCGACTTCGTTACGCTTGGACGAAGTTGGTGTTTCTTGAATAACGGTAAACTCTTGTGACAATTGAACTTAAACGTTATCTCAATAGTCCTTGATATATAAACTAATGAACATTATGTGTGTGCCAGGACAAATTCTAAAGGAAGTGTGGCTTAGTAAACTGTCAAATTCACTGTTTTGATACATGCAAGGACTATTGTATAAATAGGTGAGTTGACAGGCCGATAGAACTGCTAAGATTTTACTATACGTATATGTTTTATATTTTATCTTCTTACTGTGCCACAGGGGTCCATTTTCCTCATACTACAATTCTGCAGCAGACGATTTTGAACATATTTTGTGAAAAAATAGAATATCTCTATAATTGAATGGATAACCTATGACTGAAAGTCAAAAGGAGAAATTGCTCGTTTTGAGCAATTTCTTCTTTTGTCACTATGTTTTTAAAACGCCGTCTGCTGCAGAGGCGTCAGAAAGCGTCTATATGAGGGATAGGGTTAACATGTGAACTAAAATATTTTCTATGAAAGTTTGAAAATGTATGACTTCGCCGGAAACCCGAATTTCCATTTAGTATGAGCATTTTTCGGACATACAAACATGATATATATCAGTTAAAAAAGTAGGTGTATGTGCAGTTGTGGGTGCGCTAGAAAAAAATATATTTTCACACACTTTTTTAGAAAAAAGGGAACTAGGGAAGATTTTCGCTTTTCTGTAAAAATCCTTACACATAATTCAATTACCGTATTAAAAAGGATCACGTTCTTTGTCGATATTTTAAAATACAATGTATGTAAACGGTTTTGTGATACGGGCGTTTTACAATTTATCCCATTCCTAGGTTGTGATTCGCAGGGGAACGTTTGACCGCAACCAATCTTTGGTCGGTGGCCATCTGATTAACACTTGGTTGACCAAATAACGCAAACATCACCAGCTCTCTTTATTGAGGCAAAAGAGTTCTAACTTTTGTTATATGATGGAATATCTGTGTTGGATCGATTGCATGTGGGTGTGAGTCCACGTAGGCGCGGTCGCGCGGTCGTGCCTTTCACTATGGTGTCGGGGGAATGGCGACATCTGGGTTATTTACGAAAGATGTCTTCCCCGACAGTTCTGTTTGGGGCCCTTGCGTTCGGGGCCTGCATGCATAACAGTGCAATGAGGCACCATTACTGAATCCCTTCCTCAGTCCAATACATGTTTTCCTTTTCGTCATTGTACATGCTTTTTAAGGAGAGTTCGTCCGTAATTCTGTTTGTGATAAGATCCCGTTACTGAAAGTTCTCCCCACCATACCATAAATAACCGTAAATAAATTATTTTTTAAATACCGATTGTAACCTACATTTTGTACATAATTATAAGCCCTTGCAAGGGTAGTTTGTTGTTATCACGAAATAATTTTTAATCCTTATTTCTTTTTTTAAAAATGTGGCGGTCGGTGTTCCAGATACATGTATGTACTTAATAATATTGTAAATACTATGTTTAGGACTTTTACCTAATTTACTATGAACATTTATAATGTATTACTAACTAATTCCGATTGCAGGACTGCAATACAACATTTACTAAGTCTCCCATGCAATATGTCCTAAAGGTCGAAACACTCTAATACTATTCACAGCCAAACGGGTCATGATAATGTTATTGATTAGCGACCCATTTACTAGACACTTCTTTAGGCAATCATGCACTGGGAATCGAATTGAACGTTAACCAACAAAAGGGCACTACTGAACAGACTCGAGGTCGCATTGAAATCTGGACCATTCGAATCCTTCCCTATGGTAGAATAACTGAATGAGCACTTATAAATGCGATCAGGAAATGCATCATCCTTAAATGAGTCTGTCTGGAAATATAACATTAGAGTCAGTTGAAGTTCAATCCGAATAGTTAGATTTTGTATGTGTTTTTTTCCTTTTGTATTATCATAAATAGAAACCATCTATTGGTAAGCTAGCGGTGAAAATTAATCAGACAATCTATTGTTGTAAAACATTGATCTTAAATATAATCAGAAATATATATATATATATATTTATTTAGCTTATAAAATACAATTACAGATATAATCTGCAATTATATATATTAAGAAATAGAAAATGTAACAATAGTTTTTATACATATCCAACTATGAGAATCAGCGACTATAAAAATCGATAACTTAAATTACATGGGATTATAGAGCAACTTTTTAGTTTTTACTTAATAACAATTTTATTTTGCAAAAATTTAAAAAGGCACTTATCAAGTTTTCAGGACAAATATCTCCTGAATATAAATATACTTTTTTATTTGTTTTATATTAATAATATTTTGGTCCTTTTTAACTTTGAATACAGTCACCCTAATTTCCCTCTTTATTACATATAAACCGTTAAGAAAACGGTATTTTTCCGCTAATTTTTACACGTTCTTCAGTGAATATCTTTTTTTAGAAATAAAAAATTAACAGGGCACTTACGGCATAATGTAGTAAATTCATTTACCTTTTATTTGACATATATTTTATTAAAATAAAGTAATAAAATTTTGGTCCTTTTTAACATTTTCTACAAGTATTACTTACGTTTTAGGGTAACATTTACGTTTCCGTGATTGCTAACGAAAGCTTCCGATGATTACCGACCATTGCCGGACGATTTATGATGGGGCATATATCTATTTATTACCCCCGCTGTGCAGACTGTGTATATTGCGTTATCTTACATATATATCAGCATGTAATGCCTTTTACCTAAATTCGATGCAATAAAATGTAAATATGGACACAAGCGGACGGATATTAGCCCCAGTTACGTATTTTAGGGAAAAAATGCGATTGTATTAGAACGGATAAATGTCAACATTTGTTAATATTATCCTATCTAAAATAAAATGGATGATTTTTATAACTATTCAATTATTAAATAAAACCATAAGGTGATCGATATCCATGCATATTGTATGACTTGTCCAAATTTATGAATGAAATTTTAAACGTTTAATAATTTGTCATAACTCATTGTAAATGTAAGAATTCTATCAAAGTTTGTTTGTCAAATTGTTCAATTTGATATGCTTAAAATTGCATTTAACGTTGTTTAATAATTTGTCATAACTCATTGTAAATGTAAGAATTCTATCAAAGTTTGTTTGTCAAACTGTTCAATTTGATATGCTTAAAATTGCATTTAACGTTGTTTAATAATTTGTCATAACTCATTGTAAGTTTAAGAATTCTATCAAAGTTTGTTTGGCAAACTGTTCAATTTGATATGTTTAAAATTGGTTTAATTCGTATAACTAATTTCATCAAAGGGACGTTGATTGGCGCTAATCAACGTTATGTATATAACGCGATAATTGACATTAATCCGGATGATGTCTTAAAGGTGATAATTACCAAAACAACTGATAAAAACAGAAAATTCAGGATGAACTTAAACAGGCAGAAGTCGATTACCGCGGAGTACAGGATAATCAGGACAGTTCTAAGAAAAGCCTCAACGAATTAAGCATCCCTGAGCTCAAGCTCATATTAAAAAAACTAGGAGTTTCTACAAAATTGCGTAAAAAATAAAAAATAATTGAACTGATCCATTGCACAGAAAAAAGTAGACTTGTATTAACTAAACTTTAATAGGCATTATCCCCACTCAAATAATAAGGTTGTGTATTTGTTCTAAACAAATATACTCAGAAATATATATTTATCATATAGTAGGATAAAAAGAAACAGGATAAAAAAGTAACAGGACAAAAAGCAACGGACAACAAGAAACAGGATAAAAAGCAACACATTTTCCAAAATACAATACAAATCAATAGGTTTAAGTCTACAAATATGAAAAAGACACGAACTATCATCTTCTTGATATTGTAATGATTTTCTTTAATTTTGATACATTTTTGTGTGTTTTATACCCTAAAGCATTGTTCAAAAAAATTGAGTCGGATTAAACTATTTACAAATCTACAAAAAATATATGTAACTCGATTTTTGTTTCACTTTGCAATGTTATTTTACGTTTTATGCATATCTGTGTGAAGATGTTTGAAAAAGCGAAAGGAAAACAGTGTGGGAGAAGAGACATTGCTCATAATTAGCAATTTCTCCCTTTTACGCAATGATATATTCTGTCAACAATTATTACAAATATTAGAACTGTTGCTAGTCTCCTGTCAGATGTTAAAACAATGTTGAAGAAAACATTATTGGAAAAGGAGAAATTCCTTATAATGAGCCATTTCTCCTGTGTACGCAATTATATTTTCTGGCAGATATTAAAAAATTAGTTAAACCTGAAATAAAAATATCAGAACTGTTGCCTTTTGTCCTGTTACCTGTTATCCGGGCAAAAACTGTTACTTTTTAGCCGTTGCTTATTATCCTGTTTCTTTTTGTCCGATTACCATCATATAGATCTATACCTAGTTTTTAACGATATTTTTACGGCATTTAATTTAATTTATATAAGTCTAGATTTTCCGAATTATGTTTCATATTTTCTAGAACGGGAGGTTACTTCTATTAGGCTCAGCCATATTTACAAATGGACTAAAACGCACGAGTTCACACTTATTTGAAAACAGTGTTAGAATAATTGAGATTGCTTGCTACGAGACATTTGAACTCTTTTTGCATTGTTTTCGACTCTTTTTTTTAACAAAATAAAACCATAATTGATGGATCTAATTTGTTAATTGATGCTCTCTATTGCAAGAGGTAACACACTCATGGAGGAACGAATAATTATATATACAATATTGACACTATTATTTCGTCATGAATAATAAAAGAGAAAGGGCTTGATGTTTTTAACAATGTACATGTATTATGAAATTGATAATGATGAAAAAACCGGCTCGATTATTTATTGGTAAATTGATTTAAAAAAATCGATATCATAACACCCTAGTTTTATTACCCTATAATCCCATGTTGAAGTACCCTGTGTATCTCTCTACAGCCCTTCGGCAGCACTATCGATGTATACATACCGAATGTTACACAAATGTCCGGTAATTTCCGCCAATTATCAAAATGATAACAAGAGCAGATAACAATCAAATTAGTCAACAATTAGTACGGCTTAAACAGTGGTACATTGTCTCCCCTGTTTTTTGCATGACGAACATTGTTCCATATGTCTCCCATCCCCGACCCAATAATAGAGAGCCAATAGGATAACAGAATAATCTGCTAAAAAATAGTCCGTCTGCTTAACCCTTTCCCTCATACGACAATTCTGCAGCAGACGACTTTGAACGTATTTTGTCAAAACATAGAAAATCTCCATAATTGAATGGATAACCTATGACTAAAAGTGGAAAACATTGTGGCAAAAGGAGAAATTGCACGTTTTGTGCAATTTCTTCTTTTGTCACTATGTTTTCAAAACGCCGTCTGCTGCAGAGGCGTCAGAAAGCGTCTATATGAGGGAAAGGGTTAAGGAAATTAAATCAAATATTGGAGTTAATGATAGCTGCTCGCCAAATGGCATTAATGCCGAGCGCGAGAGTAAACAACGTCACAAAAGAAAAAGAAGTATACGTGAAGCAATTTTTATGTTTCGAAAACATTTTTTCCGTTCCAGTTTAGAAGTGTTGTTTGACAACTACACGGTAATGTTCACAATACATTATGGGAGTATTTATGAAGCAAAGACACGAAAACAATAAATAAGATTGACACAGATTTTAGTCAGTGATATATAATGATATACATATTTTAAACTACTGCTGTTATGTTTTAGCCCTTTGCATTCCAAGGGCAATTAAGTAACGAGCTGTCTCTTCTGAAATCGGCCTTGTTTTCAACGTAGATATTATTAAATTTTACCTAATTTCCTGTTCAACGAAAAATGGAGTGATCCAAATTTATACATAAAAGAGTCGACTTTATGCAATTCGGCAGTGAAAGAAGTTAATTCAGATAGACCATCAACTCAACAATACTCACAACTTGCTATGTCTTTTCATGAGCAGGATGAACATATATTTTGAAGCTATTGTACACGATAAAACTCTTTCTCACACACACAGAAAATCAGTTGCAGACACTTCGAAAACATCTAGGCAAACATGTGGAAAATCATTATAGATAATCATATAATTATTAAATAGAGTTGAAAGCATTGTGACAAGAGGGGTAATTGCTCACGATTAGCAATATCTCATTTACCGCGATTTTTAAAATGTCGTCTGCTGCACATGCGTCAAAATGCGTCTACAGACGAGATAGGGTTAATAACTGTACAAAATCGTTTGTGTAACCCTCTTCCACATACACCATCGAGGTAAAATGTGGAAATCCCCAAAAAATGAATTTATAACTATTGAAACAAGTTGAAACCATGGTGACACAAAGAAAAAATGCTCAAGATAAGCAATATCGCCTTTTCTCATGATGTTTTCAAATGTATTCGCATAAACAGCATTAATACAGAAAAAACGTCCAAAAAACACCAGCACTTTAACCCTTTCCCACATACAGACGCTTTTGAAAACAAAACATTGGGACAAAAAAGAATCTCCTTTTGCCACAATGTCTTTTACTCTATTCAATGAAAATACTGAGACGATTCTCTCGAGTACCCACAACGTAGGATTTGAATGTCAAATAAGATTTTAGAACATGAAAAATGCCCCCTCTTCATGAGCTCTTACCACACATTCCTTAGAATTAGATATAGAACGCTATAAACTCATCGGTCGAAATTTGAGGTTAAAGTTAAATGTTCTTCTAAAACACAGTGAAAGACTCGTTATACAATGCGAATGCATTGGCTCGTCTGTGCCTTCACTGCTCGGCTGTGCAATAATACCACTCCTTTTCCTGAGGCAGCCTCTAAAAATGTACCATGCCGTGTTATTTATTGTCCTACGTCTCCAATTAACTTCAAAATATTGTATTGTCTTTGATGTTGTATTGTTATTAACGTTAGCCTATGATTATCTCGGACTTGTTTATGGAGTAACTAATAATTATAGCGATGACAACCCTAGCTATGCCTTTTCATTGGGGATCATCTGAAAGTTTATCCTTTACTACATACAACACATTTACAGCATACGAACCAGGGGCGTAGCTTTGCAATAATCAATGTGTAGGCCGTCTCGTGAGAAAAGTCAACATTGTGGACTCTGCGTAAAGTATCGACCCGGATCAGCCTAAGCATGCCACACAGGCCTACCCGGATAGACACTTTTCGCATCCTGTGGATTTTCTTCTGTTTCAGGAATCACTACTCTATACATCTATCCCCCCTAAAACGGAATGTGTCGGCCGGATCAGTCTGCGCGGACAGCGCAAGCTGATCTGGTCGATAGATTACGCATATGTGTATCGCCGCAGCTGCATTTTGGGGGCATTTTGAGAAAAAAATGTGTAGGGCCTAAAGGGAGCTACGCCCCTGATGACAATGAGAACATATTGGCAAAAATATAAAAACTTTCTGTGAATGCAAGTATATACTATTACAACTTTTGATAAGGGTTGAAAAGATTGTGGCAGAACAAATACTCTTCATGAGTAATTTCTCCCGTATCAGTGTGTGTATACCACGTGACTTTTGACGTCATATTTGCATGGTCAGACAGCCATACTTGCTCTTGATAAGAACGTAAAAACAATGCTAACTTTTTTATTTCTTCACCCCTTTTAATGAAACATGGCCCAGTCTACGCCGCTTACAATGTCCTATCTCCGTTGTTTTTTTTACAGGAGTTTGATTGGTGGTCTAGTATTTTCAAACACTTCGACGAACCTGTTCTCAAAATCCAGTTTTGATAATGCTCCGGCTGTCGGCGATATTAATACATTTTGAGAAAAGGTTTATCGAAGTGTTTGAAGAAACTAAACCACTAATCAAACTACGTTGAAAAACGGGATATAGGGCTCTGTAAGCGGCGTAGACTGCGCCATGTTTCATTAAAAATGATGAAGAAATAAAAAAAGTTACCTTTGTTTTTACTTCTAAACCGAAGTAAAATATTTCTGTCCGCCGTAGCATTTATGACGTCAATGTCACGTGGTATACACACACTGACAATGTTTGTAAAAAGTCGTCTGCTCTATAGGCGATGTATGTTGGAAAGGGATAATTAATCGATTGACCAGAATTTATTTTCTTTAAATTACAACGTCATGTTTACTCCTTTCAATTAACATTACCATGGATACATACCATCCTTTATACACACTATTAACTATATTATATTTGTCACCTGACTGTAATCCAACCGTTGCTTGTTTATTTAATGAGAAATTACCAGGAGACTAATAATGACCTTATGGACTTGGGAAGCGCCCTCTCCCGCTTCTAGGTACAATAATTATCGATGTTTTGCAAAATAAAGTGAGCGAAAAGTATTGCCAAAAATTGTGTTGCTTTCCTTTTCCTTCAAATTGAACTTTTGTCTTCTGTCTCAAAATGTTTCTATCATGTCTCAACCATGGACTAAAAAGTATGTTATTGAAGGTAGCAAGTTGCTTTTGAAGACTGATGTGTGAAGAACTAGTTCAGGAAAGCCTGGAAACAGTCGTTATGTGAACTAACCGGCGTTATATAACTGACATTCTAATGAAAATGACCTTTAACTCTAATCAATCAATCATTTATTTAACGTCCTTTACCGAAATACAGACTACTCGACAGCTTTTTGCAGCAGACATGTTTCAAAGCATTTAAGTAAAAGAAGACCTATTGCATTATGAAATACACGTATACATATATCAGATTCTCATAACATTGATGTTGTTGTTTGGAAGGAAATTCTTATTTACAATGAAATAAGAGTAAAACCATGGTTTTACAAGGTCGTAACATGTGTCCATATTATTTAAATTTTAAAAGTGTGTGTACAACATCGAGGTTAGAGGTCAAATTAATCCGTAGTCATACTGATCTAAACATAAATAGTCGCTTTGTTTGCATAGAAATTAGTGTACACCATCACCAAAGTGTATTGCATATATCAAATTGAGTTTAAAATCTTTGTAAATGTATATAGGATGCACTGGAAATGATTGATTTGATCACTTTTATTAGTTGACCTTGTTTGAAAGGGAAAGTAGAAAACATCGGTTTTGTCTCGGCCAGATTTGGTCCAAAATGACGGTAACCTTTTCGCCTGGTGAATGATTTCTTGCATAATGCATGACACCCCTCCATTTTTTTGGATTGTTTTAAAGCTTAGAGGTAACTCTTTTCAATGATACATGTATATGGTGTTCTACATGATAAGCGCTTAGAAAGTGTGGCAATTGAGGAATGAAACTGGTCGATTTACAAAGAAGCATTTTAGTTGGTGTATTGTATCCTAGATGCAGAAGTGATATTGTAATTTGCAACTGCGCTTAAATATGGTATTGTCATTCAATGATTTGTATTTTTGTTGGGTTACTTTGAATAAGTGAATGTTTTCTTTTTATTTGAACTATTGATTATGTTTGCATTCAAAGTATTGTTGCACTATATTTATAGAGTTGGTGTGCTTAGGCATTTCCATTCACTTGTAGGCAAACAATGACCTGTTACAATGGTATGCATTGCTTCGCAGCTCTACCAAAAATTGAAGAACCTATGACATATTCGAAGCTATGACATATTCTCAAAATCAACCTTAATGATGAGTGATATTCGGTTTTTACAGCAGACAATGTGATTAAGTGCATACATTGTAACTATGGTCCAAGTTTGAAAGCCCTAGCAATTGTACTTTTTGAGAGAAAATAAGCTTTTACATTCAGCCAAACGGAAATGGTAAAATTAACAAAGTTCAAACTCACAAACGTACGAACGCACGAACGCACGAGGGCACGCACCCCACACATAAATACAGATGCATGATCCAAATATCTGCTTTTGTTAAAAGTACAAATACGACTTCCTTCAATACAATATTTACAATATTTTTTATTTCGATGCTGAGTATGTATATAATACTTAAATGATAGCTCTGCAATATATTATACAACGTGATCAGAGGGCAACAATAGGCGTAGTAATTAAATCAATATGAAAGAGAAATTGAGAATAAGAGAAAAAGAATGAAGTATATAGAGAAAAGAAAAAAGAAAAATAGAAAGAAAGAAGGTAGAATGGAGGATAGAAGCATGTCTTTTTTAGTTTAAATACAGTATGTTTGTTAAGCATGTTTATTTGAAAGCTCAATAAGCTTATTTTCGTCATGTTTCCATATGTAATTATTTTCCCTTTTCGAAATAAAATAAAAGAAAATGGTTATGGAGACATTTATATTCTTGTAATTAGGAGGTACATTCAATGATATTTTACGTCTTCTAACGAAAACTGATGCACCAATCACAACGTGTCCATCCCCTGCATGGTACGAATCGTAAACAAACCCGTTACCTACGAAACTGCATTCTAAACAAACTATTGAAAGCTATTGAATTATGGAAAGTGACAAGTAATTAGATCGGGGGAAAAGTATCGATTCAACACTCTTGGTAGGGTTCTCATAAGAAACATTTCTGTGAAACAATCATTTTTAAAGAAGACCAGGACATTCAGGAAGTCACATTGTCTACAGTTGTACAACGAGCATCCAAGGGTAACCAGCCCAAGCTCAAGGCGGCAATGTTTTCAACCAATCCATATGATTTTGGTTAATGTTGGAATTTTCAATATTCTTGAAACCAGGCAAGCCGGTAGCTCTGTCGGTAGCGACGTGGTCTGTCAATCCACGTGTTGAGAGTTCGGCCAGCTCGGCCACAGGGACTTGCTACTCTAAAAATAGATCCTCTAAAAATAGATATGACCTACTATGCATAGATATTAACAAGGGTGGACACAGATTTCTGGGTCGCCTCGCTTCAACTCATTTTATTCAAAGTATTCGAACAAATATATGAATTTGAAGTAGGGAATCAATCAATAATGCTTTTCTCTAGCGAGCTATACCAAAATAACGTGGTTGTTTTCTTCCTACGTATGTTTATTCCCTTGAAATATTCGCGATTTCGCCAAAAGGACAACAACCTGGACACAAAACGAAAGTACCTGCGATCGACATTTCGGAATGGTTCGTTTTTATTTCGCTGCTAAATGGTCAGTGTTTTTGTGATAATTTCCCGGAAATTGTCAACATGTGAAAGAGAAAACATGGACATAAATCAGGGTAAAGCTTTGATGCATGCGATCCATGGTCATAACCTGTTGATAACAGGGTTCCCGGGCAGTGGCAAAAGTTATCTGTTGTGCAAAATCGGTAAAGATTTGCATAAACTTGGGAAAGTTGTTAAAATAACTGCACTGGAGTAGCGTCTGTGAACTTACACGCACAATTAAATTCTAACGCAGTTCCATTAAATGATAATTGTGTTACGTTTACACACTTACTGCATACAACATAAACAAGAAATTGATTTTGGTAGGTGATTATTATGTAATAATCTCATTCCTTTGTGTTTGTACCATGACCCTAATCAAATATGCCATATAACATCTGTTTCTAAAGGAACTTTTTTTATACAAACGCTAATCAATATAGTGCAATAAATTCAAAATAAAATCTTCATAGTAGTTGTTCATGTATTATCAGTTTGATGAAGAATATTGTTTGGACATTTCATTTTCAAACTTTAAATGTATTTGCAGCTTTTAGAATGAATATCAATTCAAGAAGTACAAATCTTTCAGCAGTAAACATTATTGTGAATATTCCTACGCACTACGCTCTTATGAGCAACTTCAAATACATACAAGAGTTGCTGCAAGATGCAGCAATTGGCGCGGGAATCAGCATTTTATGGCTTAAGAAATACTGTTTGATTCGAAAAACACGAAACCCGCTTTTAAATATATGATATAAATATATGATAACAATAGTTCTTAAGTTAAATACGTAAAACGAAAAAAATAATACCTTTTCCCAACGTGTTGACCTCGATCTACCAAAATTATTGTAAACATTTATCTGCGCATGCGCGTCCTTTTTTCCCCCTTAATTTATTCTTAAAATTGCAAAATTTAGCACAATAACTTCGCATTTATAAAAATATTCCCATTTGCCTAATGTAACGGGAACGGGGTATAGGTATATGTATAAATGTCACTTATATAGCCTTGCTGTAGAAGCCGGCCTTTAAAGCGACGTTGGTAGAGTGGTTGACCTTTGTGTAAAGTTAAGCAACGTTCATCGCGGTTAGTGCCTGGATGGCTGACCCGCGATGGCTTAACGCCGGTACACGTTACAAATGGTGGCAGCGGTTTGTTTTATTAAAAAACTATGGTTCTAATTTACATTTTAATTATAAAAAAACTACTCGCATATAAATAGACTGGTTCACTAATCTTAATCTTCTATTTCAAATTCGAACGAGAATCAGTCTAGTGACGAACTGCTACGGAAATATCCGAGAGTTGACGGTAAAATACGGCGCATGCGCGTTCTAGACGATTAACACGTCGTATGCTCAAGCCCATTGCACCAGTGATAGTTTTTCCACAACCAATATATGCACTGGTGCTGATGCACCCGCGCAATAATAGGACCAGGGGCCGTATTCATAAAGCTTATAGTCCTAAGGGGGGAAATATTCCTTAAATACGGAGATTTCCCTAAAGTTTCAACATTTTCGCCTTATCTTTAAGGAATTTTCTAAGACGCTATTCACACAATTTCTTAGGTAATAATATTCCTTATATCGGTCCATTTTTTCCTTAAAAGTTAAGGAGCGATGTACCATGCCCTAACGAAGTTAAGGCCAATCTTAAATGGCATATACTCAAAATCAAATCGCCGAAAATAATCAAAACGTTCTGCGTTGTTGGTCATAAATAATATTGACATCGCTAAAAATAATTAATAAAAATACAGATTTCGTAAATGAATGTGACGTATCGGTGTCTTTTTGGGCTGTAGACGACAACAAAGATGCGCAGACGAACTTTTGAAATTTATTTTATATTTCTACATAAACATTAAAAAAGGCCGAGCACGCCATAGTTTTGTAGCTTTTCCCGCCATTTGTAGAACTAAAATACTCTCCAAAACATCGTCCTTTTTTCCCCCTTAATTTATTCTTAAAATTGCAAAATTTAGCACAATAACTTCGCATTTATGAAAATATTCCCATTTGCCTAATGTAACGGGAACGGGGTATAGGTATATGTATAAATGTCACTTATATAGCCTTGCTGTAGAAGCCGGCCTTTAAAGCGACGTTGGTAGAGTGCTTGACCTTTGTGTAAAGTTAAGCAACGTTCATCGCGGTCGCGGTTAGTGCCTGGATGGCTGACCCGCGATGGCTTAACGCCGGTACACGTTACAAATGGTGGCAGCGGTTTGTTTTATTAAAAAACTATGGTTCTAATTTACATTTTAATTATAAAAAAACTACTCGCATATAAATAGACTGGTTCACTAATCTTAATCTTCTATTTCAAATTCGAACGAGAATCAGTCTAGTGACGAACTGCTACGGAAATATCCGAGAGTTGACGGTAAAATACGGCGCATGCGCGTTCTAGACGATTAACACGTCGTATGCTCAAGCCCATTGCACCAGTGATAGTTTTTCCACAACCAATATATGCACTGGTGCTGATGCACCCGCGCAATAATAGGACCAGGGGCCGTATTCATAAAGCTTATAGTCCTAAGGGGGGAAATATTCCTTAAATACGGAGATTTCCCTAAAGTTTCAACATTTTCGCCTTATCTTTAAGGAATTTTCTAAGACGCTATTCACACAATTTCTTAGGTAATAATATTCCTTAAATCGGTCCATTTTTTCCTTAAAAGTTAAGGAGCGATGTACCATGCCCTAACGAAGTTAAGGCCAATCTTAAATGGCATATACTCAAAATCAAATCGCCGAAAATAATCAAAACGTTCTGCGTTGTTGGTCATAAATAATATTGACATCGCTAAAAATAATTAATAAAAATACAGATTTCGTAAATGAATGTGACGTATCGGTGTCTTTTTGGGCTGTAGACGACAACAAAGATGCGCAGACGAACTTTTGAAATTTATTTTATATTTCTACATAAACATTCAAAAAGGCCGAGCACGCCATAGTTTTGTAGCTTTTCCCGCCATTTGTAGAACTAAAATACTCTCCAAAACAAAAATGTATACACAAATTATCTCTAAACTATGATCTACCTATTTTCGTCCAAATATAATGAATGAATTAAATTTTGACGTCACACATTATCACTTAAGGAAAAACTAATATTCTTACCTAAGGAATTTCCTTAGGAGCTTTATGAATACGAACTTAAGGAATTTTCTCAGCTAATGGACTCATCGGGTACGTAAGTAATTTCCTAAGGAAATAATTTAGGGGCTTTGGGAATACGGCCCCAGATGTTTACACGCATTTGGTCAATCCGCAGACTGACCTGTTCGTCTAATTAATAAAATAGAACAAATCGTAAGACAGTTTGTGGTGAAAGCACACTATGTTGTTGTAATGCTTCTCTATTAGGAATGACTTGTCAGGTAATTGAGAACTAGTTGAGAATAGGTTTTATTTCATCTGTTTTTCTAATCGAATGCCCAGTCTCATTTTCGTCTTCTATAAGATAGACACATCTTGTTACTCGGGTGCAAACGTAAGACAGTGGTTAACCCCATATAACCATATTGAACGTACTACATACATACTGTGACACTTTTATGTATACACTTTTTTTTATATATACGATTTTCCGTAATTTTGACCATTTCTTTTCAAATCATCAGCTGCAGACTGTTGTATTTGGGAAAGGGTTAATTTGAGTTGCCGTTATTGCCTCTTACGCCTTTTCATACGCATTCACAGATCTGTCTATATATGTTGGCTCGATATGCTTTGAAAGTGGTAAGGTTTTTAAGAACATTATTTATTTGCTTTGAGGCAATAATTTATTCACCGTTGAAAGCTCTTTTCAGAATTGGCCCGCCATGAACAAATGCTTAAGATTTACCAACTGTTTAATATGTATATATAAATCTCTATATCAGGGTGTCATCAACTATGATTTTTTTAAAATTCATTTTATATTTCTTTCATTGTATTCTACTGAGGAAGGCGTAATTCAGAAATTATATACAATACAATACAATACATTTTATTACATTCAGGCACATTTGCCTATAGTAAGTTACAAATTCCGAAATTATATAGTATTAACTAAACAACAAGTGTTTGTGTGATTTAATTATATTGGTT
The DNA here is from genome assembly GCA_031761405.1 of Serripes groenlandicus. Classification (NCBI taxonomy): domain Eukaryota; kingdom Metazoa; phylum Mollusca; class Bivalvia; order Cardiida; family Cardiidae; genus Serripes; species Serripes groenlandicus. The sequence goes on from JASEVX010000010.1 coordinate 9,635,223, forward strand.
TTATTTATTTTATTCATTCTTTTTATACAATTTTACCTATTCTGAAACTGTAGCAAAAATAAAGAAGTTTTAATGACTTTAATTCTTTGTTTCTGTTATTTTCAAAATATTTGCTCTCGTTTGTTGCTATCCACATATCCTTACCATGATCTGTTCATACCTTGCATATATGTCATTACCGCATCTGCACATGGCTGACATCACTCTTAAATCACCTTCCAGCAGTACTTTAACCATTTCCCTCATATAGACGCTTTCTGACGCCTCTGCTGCAGACGGCGTTTTGAAAACATAGTGACAAAAGAAGAAATTGCTCAAAACGAGCAATTTTTTCTTTTGACACAATGTTGTCCACTTTTAGTCACAGGTTATCCATTCAATTATAGAGACTTTCTATTTTTTGACAAAATATGTTGAAAGTCGTCTGCTGCAGAATTGTCGTATGAGGGAAAGGGTTAACTAATTGATAGAACTGTTTATTAAATTTGTTTGAGGTTTTAAGCGCTTTGTTATAATGTGTCCATTTTTTACCCAAATAAGGAACAAATACATCGAAAAATACTACGTTAATTTACCAAATGTATTCAAGTTTACAAAACTGATTGATTCTACAAATAATCAAAGCGCCAATGGCACTGTAGTGGCGATCGTATTCATATATTGCAACAACTACAAAGCGTTTATAATATTTATAAAAACCTTTCAGAATTTCCAGATTTGATAAAATTCCAGCTTCCCGTTTTTAGGTCGGTATAGCTAGATACCGAAAACAACTTTTAATATGACTCATAAAGGTCTCACCGGGTGTTCTACACACCGGCTATTGTTTGTTGATAGAGTTGGAACATTGTGAGAATATGTATGAGTTGAAAACATTGTGATAAAATGTGAAATTTCTCATTTTATCACAATGTAAGATATAGCATTTGTATGACTTGAAAACATTGTGAGAAAATGTGAAATTTCTCATTTTATCACAATGTAAGATATAGCATTTGTATGAGTAGAAAACATTGTGATAAAATGAGAAATTTCTCATTTTATCACAATGTAAGATAGAACAGTTGTAAGAGTTGAAAACATTGTGAGAAAATGATGATAGAATAGTGAAGAGTTGAAAACATTGTGAGAAAATGATGACAGAATAGTGAAGAGTTGAAAACAGTGTGAGAAAATGATGATATAATAGTGAAGAGTTGAAAACATTGTGAGAAGAACAGTTGTAAGAGTTGAAAACATTGTGAGAAAATGATGATAGAATAGTGAAGAGTTGAAAACATTGTGAGAAAATAATGATAGAATAGTGAAGAGTTGAAAACATTGTGAGAAAATGATCGCTGATAGAACACTGTAAGAGTTGAAAACGTTGTGAGAAAATGTCATTTTCGTAGGACAATATCTTTTCTAAAAAAATGTTAATCAATCATTTGTTCCTAATTCAAAAATTATGAAGACATACAACTATAAAAAGTTGTTTTCGTAACAACCAAAATATGGTAATATGGGATTAAAAGTCGTAAGCAAAGTTGTTTTCGCGGCAGCCGAGTTGTTTTCGTGAGCCGATTTTATTTATTTATTTGCGTTTTAGCCTACGCCACTCACTAATTTTTCTATTTCGCGTAATTAGTAAAAAAAAAAACTATTACATACTTTTAAAATTCATCGTTATATGTTTGTGCACATGCTTTTAAGTAAATAATTAGAAAACTTATGAATACATGTGATTTATTGTCAAATAAAACGTTGTTTTTGTGACAGTCATGTTGTTTTCGTGAGCCGACTTTATTTATTTATTTGCGTTTTAGCCTATGCCACTCTATAATGTTGCAATGTTATTGAAAACGGGACCAGGTACGAAATAAGCACTTTTTACGGACCATAATTGTTAAACTCGTAGGTATTTTCAGAAATTACAAAAGAAGTTAATTGGCCGTTTTATTTTGGCGAGGTGCTTTCAGAGTACAACCAATTCCTGTAAACACGGTAATATTTTACCCTCAGGCCGAATCAGGTTAAAGGTCAAAAGGTTACGGTTGACTACAGTAAAAATAGAACGAGGCACAGCTCTGCATACCGTACCCAAGACGCGCGATGATATTTATTATCTGCCCAAACATGAAGAAAGCTAATATGTAAATAGTTTAACTCTATTTAGATATTTTCTCGGTAAATCTCAAATATTAGTACCAATCCGGTATCAAAGTAGCACTAACATTATCATTATTAATCGTGTGCCTGCATCATTGATGGAACTATATATATATATGGCGGTTTAACGGAAGTGAGTAAATTGCCTTTGCAGAAATATCCAACCGACTGTTCAAAACCGACTATATAAGTTTTTTTTCGTTGTTGTTGTTTTGGTAGCACTGTGGCGATTGTCAACCAATCGCCAAATAGTCCTTTTTCGGAATTTGTGTAAAATAGTGTTCCAAATTTATATTTTCCTTGAACATACCATAGATTTTACCCTTAGAAGAAATTTCAAGATTGCTATGCCATTGTTGTTGGTATTGGTCAATCAGGATTTTATTCACCAAAGATTTTGTGTTATTATGTAAATATATATTTTGGTTTAGCCAAATATCCTGTCGACCTATTTCAGTTAGAATGCTTTTAATTTCAGTGATCCATTTTGATTTAAAGTTTTGTGTGTTAAGAAGAATTTTGTAGATTTTGTGTGCTATTTTACTTTCTTTTCCAGTAATAAGTCTGATCCAATAGCCTATCATTCTTGTTTTAATACTAATTTCTAGTGGGTATCTCCCGGTTTCTGCATATACCATGTAATTAGGTGTACTGGCTTTCAGATGTAAATACTTTTTAATAAAAGTACAAAGTATTCTTTCTAGCAATTTTTTATCTTCATAACCCCAGATCTCTGAATTATACAGCAGTATTGGAGATATAGTATTGTCAAACAGTTTAAAGATCAGGTCAGGTGACAAGTTTAGGTTATTGATTCTTTTGTAAAAATAAAACAGAGCTTTCTTGGCTTGCTCTGCTAAATGTTTTCTATTTACTAGGAAATTTCCAGAGTTGGTGAAGTAAGTGCCAAGGTATTTATATGATTTCACAATTTCAATTTGGCTATTGTTGATATGGAATGTGTGCCTAGATTTACTCCTGCTCCCGAAAATCATTACCTTTGTTTTTTCTAAATTAATATGTAATTTCCATGTTTTACAATAATTGTCGAAACTATTTAGACATAATTGCAATTTTTGGGGTTGATCAGCTATCAAAACTGTATCGTCTGCATAGAGTAAGACAAGTATTTTTAAAATGATGTTCAAGTCAGGGTTTTCAAACTTAAGTCCTTCGTTTCCCTGTTTGTTTAAAAAATCTTCAAGATCATTCAGGAATAGGGAGAAGAGGATCGGCGATAAGTTTTCGCCCTGGCGGACCCCGCAGTTACAGGAGAAAAAGTCAGACATGTCATTTTTAGATGAGATACAAGACTTTATATCTTTGTACATATTTCTAATTAATAGGAGGAATTTACCATTTATGTTAGTTTCTAGTAACTTAGACCATAATCCTATTCGCCAGACAGAGTCAAATGCTTTGGAAAAGTCAATAAAGCAGCAATATAATTTTTAACGAATTATAATACAGTTAGTGCGATCGTGTTTTTTTCCGGAAGTCACGGTTAAACTACACTTCCGCTTAGAATACACATTCGCTGCACCTAAATAGTCCTAGTATTTTTTCGATATTAAAATGACTTCTACGTGTTATTTCAATACAGTGAAGTCATAATTATACTATCGAATCATCATAGATAATCAATTTTCTAGAAAATATCAAATTAACAGTACGCGCATATATATTTCATATGTCGGCAGGTACGTATAAGGCACGAGTATGAATTTTAGTCGTATGCCCATTCACTAGAAGTCGACCCCACGCTGTATAGAACAATGTTAATCTCACAAATATGCCACTACGCAGAGCTAATTATAGATCATGGTTTACATACGCGCGCATTCAGTTAGCTTAATATATATACGAAAGTAACGCTCACACTTTGTATCAAAGTACCGTGTTGTAATGCAGAGCGTGTAGAACTTCTAAGCATGGACTATTTATGGACGCGAGTTCGGGTCCCAATTGGAACTGTTCTTTTTTTTTTTTTTTAATTCTTATTTTATGCGATTTTTTAAACATTATGGATTTATAATAATTAATTCACTCACATGAAACATAGTTATAATATAAGCCGAAATCCTGGATCCGCCCCTGGTGACGAAAACAAATCAAACTAACAATGTAAATCTCACAAATATGCCATGGGTGTTTTGACAGACTTTACGCAGAGCTCAGTGAAAGAGTTAGTGTGCATGTTAAACGCTCGCATCGCCGTTGAAATGCTACATTTACTAAAACTGTCAACTGATAAAAAAAATCTCTGGACAAAAATATTAATAATAATAAAATAGACTAAATTGTGCAATAGCATGATCAATTGCATTCATAAATTTGATTTTACAATACATGTTCAAAATAATTCGTTACCAGTACTTTCTGTACTTTGATTGTTTATGAAATTTAAAAAGTTCAATTAATGAGTTAATTGTAAATACATGGTCAGTAGTTGAGTAACCTGATCTGAATCCAGCTTGATTCTCTGACAACATATTATTTCTGTCTAAAAAGGTGCTTAGTCTTGTATTTAGTACAGAAGTGAATAATTTACTAACACAGCTTAGTAGTGTGATGGGGCGATAACACTCAGGGTTTGTTCTATCCCCTTTGTTTTTATAAATAGGTATTATGGTTCCTAAAGACCATTGTGAAGGGAAAGCCCCATGATTTAGTATAATGTTGAATAGTGACACATAAACAGGTAAAAGCTTCTCTTGAGAGCATTTTATGTATTCATTTATAACTCCATCTATTCCTGGGGCTTTATTATTCTGTAAGTTTTTTATACATTTGGATATTTCTTCTGGAGTAAATGGAGAATTCAGCATATTATCCACATTTAGATTAATTTGGCTTAATATAGATTGATCATCATGTTCATGAGATAAATCATTATTTACTTCCCTGAAATGTTTGTATAATGATTCAAGGGGTGGCATTTCCCCTTTATCCTTAGCATTTATGGAGTTAAGGTATTTCCAATAGTCTCTGGGGTTTTTACTATTTAGTAATCTTAATTTGTTTTCATTTATTTTATTATAGTAGTTTTTATATTTATTCATAGTTTTTTTTGTATATTTTACTCTTAGAATAATATACATTTCTGTTTTCTAATGTGGGGTATTTGCAATATTTTTTCCTGGATTTACTGTACAACTTTCTAGCCTTTTTACAATCAGGGCCAAACCAAACTTGCTCTTTATTGTATATATGCTTTTAAGCTGAGGAACCAATATGTGTCGAATACCAATAACTGATGTACTAAAATGATAAGATTTGTATCATATATATATTATTTTATTTTATTTTTTGAATTATAAAAATCTAAAATAGAAATTTTCAAAAAAGGTTCTGTTATTTTTCAAAATGGTAGTTATATGCTGTCATTCATGTATGTTAATAACAATTTGTCTAGTTTTCCCAACTTAGATACATATCAGTATCTAACTTGGTTAAACAAGATTTATTATTTAAGGAAAACCTACTAAATAACATAATCATTAACTAATAAATGTATTAACTTTAGTTGAAAACTATAAATTGAATGATTACTATTTTCATTAATATGTATGTTAATTATGTATGCTATGCACAATGAGCGTATATGCTTGTGTTGTAAATAAACTTCTGTTCTGTTCTGATACAACATCTTCAAATTAAAAATGCGCGAAAGCATCCCCTCTAATTGATCTTAACCAGGACACTTTACACAATAATGTTCCCGTGTTTACATACATGTACGACGTAATATCTTGCATAGATGCGAAAACAAGGTTTGAAATCGGACCCCCCCCCCCCCCCCCCCCTCCCCCCCCGCCAATGCTGAGCATAATTACATGTAAGCAAGTTTTTTATTATTCCGGACTTATGTATCTAGTATTAATAAACGACCGTTTAGTTCAATTGCAACAATGCTGCCTAGCAGCGAGAGTGGGCAATATTGATTCAGGGTGCCCAACGCTAGCAGACGACATCACAATAACAGCACTCAACCCACGCAATATGCAAGCCCTTCTAAACATAGCCGAAAAATGTGCACGGCAATGGGGTTTTCAATACAACACTTACAAAACTGTTGCAATCAGATGTACATTCATTATAAAGACGTACACATCGGTCTAAATTCCTGTTGCATGGTAAAGCAGTCAAAACCTGCGAATCTGTTGTTCATTTGGGAACTACACTGTCCAGCAACCGAAAAAATTCAAACTCTATCAAAACAGCTATTCTAAAGGGCAGAGAAACTTACTACGCATATACCAGTGTAGGGTTAAGACCAAAGGGAGAATACCCCACCATCTCCTGTAACTTATAGAAAAAAGAAGTCATACCGACATTACTTCACGGGTGCGAAACGTGGCCAAATATGACTAATCAAAATGTAGGACAAATAAACACTACTGTAAATAACCTTTTTGTTTCCCCGTTTTCAAGGACTTTTCGTATGCTTGTGTATATGTTTGTGTGTATGTATGTGTGGATGTGTATATGTATATATGTATATATATATATATATATGGATGTGTATGTGTATGTGTATGTGTATGTATATATGTGTGTATATATATGTAGGTTTATATGTTTGTGTGTATATATGTATTTATTTATGTTCTCACTTCTGTAATGTTTGTTATGAAATGTACTAACTCTTCAAATATGGAGGAAATAAAGAATATCTATCTACCAAGCTTTATTGTTAGAGCCATAGACGATATCCAATACTGCATGATTATAGAAGTCATTATAAGTAACCACCTGCGTCAAAGCTCTGTCAATGCGCACACAAATAGTTTAACCCCTTTCCCACATACAACAAATCTGCAGCTAACAATTCTGAAATCATCCAGTCAAGTCAATGGAAATTCTTTATTAATGAAAGTATAGTCTAACATATGAATAGAGTATAAGGGCTTTTTTTTGGAACTTGGAGAAATTCGCCTGGCAAGTACGGCAGCTCTAAAGGGACACACACGAATGTTTTTTTTTATCTCGTGCACACGAGATAATAAGTCGTGGTAACGAGATAAGTATCTCGTGCGCACGAGATACTAAGTCGTGCGAACGAGATACAGTACAGCTCACGCGGAAAACGCATCGTCCGCGAGCCACCGCGGACAAATCTCAACGCGGACAAATATTTTGGTCCGCGAAGGTGGGTGGAATTCCACCCATCACGGCGATTTGATTTTATGTACCATCGCGGACGCAACAAGATAACGCCGGGGGGTTAATACAACCGATAATCGTGGAGTTGCGGTGGAACCATCGCGGAATCGCGGTGACATTTCTTTGAATAGATAAGCTTTTTTACAGTACGAATAAATGTTGTTGAAGAGGATAATGATTATAAATCAGTACTAACTATAAAGCAGCATATATGCGTAACAACTCAATTTATTAAAATTCGTCAATACAATTCCCATTAACTTGATGTATTCTGTAAACGATACAACTACGTGATAATAAATTACTGTTAATTCTGCCTGAAAGATGTGTAGCTTACTTTAAATCTCACTAATAAATGTCGTAATTCCATTGTCAATCACCACAATGACCAATGCATTGTTCATTCTTAATCGCCTATAAATTATTTCTTTAAAACCTGTTTCAAAGTCGGCTGAATACAAAACCATAACAAACTTTGCAAATAAAGAAGTGTGAAGCGCCCATGTTAGTCCCGGATTTAATTAAACAACCAAAAACTAATTACATGTATCTGAATTGAAAGAGATTACGAAGTCTCATTATTTTGCATGTTTTACTCATAAAAATACTTGTGAATTTTAATTAAAAGGTGTCACAAAATGAAAACTAATGTGCACAGCACTTTTTTTTATATGCAAGATGAACGAGAAATTGTATTATATAAAGAAATGTATTGTAAATGTCACAAACAACCGTTGACAACACTTTATAAGCTGAAGTTATCGATGTTTTGACAGAATGTGACATACCGGATTTTATTTTTAAATTTAGAAATGAATCACCATTTTGCTTCGATATAAAACATTGACAAGTATACAGACGCCATGTAAGTGTATTGTGAATGTGACCAGTATACAAGAAAAGTCGTGTCAGACGTATTGTGATTTATGTGTTTGGATTAGCACGCACGCTGATAAACCACTTCTACATATAAGCCTGTATTTTGTTAAACTAATTGACGTAACTGAGCTTTACGGCAAGTTGCTTCATAATAAAGTGCAATACATAACTACATGTAAAATCAATTCTACTCTGTTTCTACTCTGTATCAACACATTGCGTTAACATGAAAAATTATAATTTTCGACAAAATTACAATTGGATCATTCATTTATTAAGTTGATATATAGGAAAAGCTCAAAAATCAACAATCTGTCTTTATTAAGAGATTCAAGTACATGTACTGTATATACAAAATACAAAGATATATATATATACAATGTACATGTATTGTAATTTAACAATATTTCTCTCTTACTAAAAAATGTGAGATAATCATATGTACGATATGGCCGCACCATAAACGTATATCCGATGTCCGCCATTTTCTATTACGAAACTTGACCTTATCGTAAACAAACACAATCTTCCACTGTTTTTCGAATAATTTGCTGAAATGGAATGAATTTTAGCAAGTTGGGTCAAAAAATTATCGCAATTCGTCAATAAAAACGTGTACATGTACATAATCGAAAAAAAAAAATCGACGAAATGTCAATCGCTGTGATCAAATTAGCCCGTAGGCGGTATTGCGGTGATCATATATTTTGAATTGCGGTGATTATCCGCGATGAAAAATATTTGTCCATCGTGGGCGTGAGCTGTACTGTACTATCTCGTGTGCACGAGATAAACAAAAATCGTATGTAATTCATAGAAATGTGTGTGTCCCTTTAGAGCTGCCGTATGATAGTGTTTTCTCTTTTAATGAGCAACAAATAACAGGAAATATGACTTTTGATGCGCAATGCGTCACCAATTGTTATAACAAAGCCAATCATTTTCGTATTTATTATTGACGTGAATCTGTAAATAAACGAAGCCCTTCATATTTGTATATTTATTGACATATAAATATGAATAAGGACTCTTGTTACATTAATGAAGTACTTACTGAGTTTAATAATGTCATATTTCTTTTACTTGATATTTTCCCCCATAAATACTCTTGCTCATGCCTCCGTAGCTGACTTTTTAAAAGATCCAGGCAAAAGAAGACATTGCTCATAGTGTGTAATTTACAACTTTTTCACAATGTTTTCAACATAAAGCTTTAACTTTAAACTTTGATTTTCTTAGGTTTTTCACATTTGTAGCCAAATTCTTTCAAATGCATCTGCAGCACAGTGTATGTGGGAGAAGGTTACGGTTGAACACTTCAGAATGAAATAATCTAGGAGAGATATATATATACAGAGGCACAGAGACAGGGAGACAGAGAGACACACAGAGACAGTGAGACAGAGAGACACACATATACAAATAGACAGAGAGACATATAGAGACATAGATAGACAGAGACAGAGACAGAAACAGAGACTGACTGACAGAGGGGCAAAGACAGAGAGACAGAGAGAGAGACATACATACTGAAAGAGACAGAGAGACCGAGACAAATACAGATACAGAGAAATAGATACAGTGGGACAGAGACAGAGACATGGATACAGAGACATGGAGACAGACATAGAGACAGAGAGACAGAGACAGAGACAGACTGACATAATGACAAATACATAGATACAGAGACAGGAAGATAGAGTAAGTTTATGCCCAACAGATTAGAAAATTTGAAAATATATAAATGTCTCTGATTTCTCCACGAAAGAAAGTAACTTAATTAACCTAAATATAAATGACAGAAGCGTAAGATTGATCTATAACGGATGACGTGTAGATGAAAATAAACTACTAACGATTCATTTCCTCTTTCTTTTTCTAAATTAGATATAAGGACGTCCAAGATAGTCAATTATGAAACAATACATGTACTTACTGTCCATCCAAAACCAATTAGGCAAGGACAATCATGTTGCAGTATTCGTTAGTTATATTTTCAATTCAATACTTTATTGACTTTTTTTCGGCAAAGCGTTTTGCCTTTGGCCATTTACAAATTATATAAATATGGCAAACACATATACATAGATTTTTTTGTTTACCTATATACATAGAAAAACGTATTACATATAAAAAACGATTTATTTCCAAACATAGTATATGTATAGAACAAAAAACACCGCTGTAATCAAACAAAGTGTATATTAGTTGTGCATATTAGAAACATAGTGTATATTAGTTGTGCATATTAGAAACATAGTGTATATGTCATGTTGTGCATATCAGAAACATAGTGTATATGTCATGTTCATTAATTGTGTATATCAGAAACATAGTGTATATGTCATGTTGTGCATATCAGAAACATAGTGTATATGTCATGTTCATTAATTGTGCATATCAGAAACATAGTGTATATGTCATGTACATTAGTTGTGCATATCAGAAACATAGTGTATATGTCATGTTCATTAAGTGTGCATATTATAAATATAGTGTATATGTCATGTTCATTAAGTGTGCATATCAGAAACATAGTGTATATGTCATGTTCATTAAATGTGCATATCAGAAACATAGTGTATATGTCATGTTCATTAATTGTGCACATCAGAAACATAGTGTATATGTCATGTTCATTAAGTGTGCATATTATAAATATAGTGTATATGTCATGTTCATTAAGTGTGCATATCAGAAACATAGTGTATATGTCATGTTCATTAAATGTGCATATCAGAAACATAGTGTATATGTCATGTTCATTAATTGTGCACATCAGAAACATAGTGTATATGTCATGTTCATTAGTTGTGCATATCAGTCAATTCTTCATTTCCAAGGCTCATTGCGTTCTTGGTATTTCATTAAATTAATTAGTTCCCCTTCATTCTTTGTTTTATGATATTTTTCGCTGCTATCAACACTTTTAGTTTAATCTCGGTGTAACCTGGCTAAGTTTCAATTTCTAAGGTTTTCGATATGGAGTTGTATTTAAAGCCGCTTTCAACATAATTATGAATTTATCAATTATATCAGTTATTTATGATCCCTGGGTAAACACACCAGTACTTGTTTTGACAAAAGTCACTCCATCATGACCTCTTCGATAGTGGATCTAACCGGTGTCTTCCGGTCTAAAGTATCCGACACTAAAGATTTCTGTGTTGTTATAGAGGCTTTTTATTTCCACAGGTGTTAATTAAGTTATACATTACATATTAGGGGTAAAGGAGGTCCAAAGAATCGACAAACTAACAAAAAATAGAGAACAATAAAACAAACAATAAAACGTGCATATACATACACAGTTATACACACATATACAAATGCATATACATACATAAATCTCAGAATTTAAGAGTGGTTTTGTAACACATATCTTACAATTGTCCAGTTTTCTTCGTCTGATTCGGCTGAATTGTAAATATTCCATGTTAGACTTAATCGGTTTCTAAAACCATTTATTGAAGGAAAAATTAATTTTGATTAACAGGAATATATATATAACGTTTTATTTCTAAAAATAAAATAGCCAGTTTAAAATCGTTTTTACGGAATCCTAAAATGATGTCTGTGCTTGTCATTTGTATAGTTGGATCTAGTTCCCTAATTTTATCTAATTTGAAGTAAGGTTTCTAGTACTACATGTCCATTTATGCCGATTTGAAATTTAATCTTCGCCATGATCAATGTGAAAATCTATCCGTTATTCTCTTTTTCATTGGTGGTTGTTACATAACAATCTAGTTTTGGTTGGTTATTGCAAACGCGATTTGGGTCAAACTTCATGTATTGTCACTCACAACAAACATGCCATGATGTGGTTGGCAATTGGCGAACGATCTGAGTTTGTAATCATTTATGGTGATAACGCTATTGAATCCCTAAATGGTTTGAGACTAATTGTGTTCATTATATCGATATCAGCGTGAAGTGTGTTATACCAGAACAATTACTAATGACACCATCGGATTGCACGTTTCACAGTTTGGGTGCTTTCATTCAAATACGTGTTGACTCCCCTTTATACTAATGAAAAATGATAAACTAAGTATATTACGAAAATTAAGTAAATACATATACATTGCCAATACTAAACGCGAATTTAAAACAGTACCATAGACGGATAGAAATCCGCAAAAGCTGCTATTTTAAATCCACAAAATAAACCAATCTTAATTTAGTCTACCTGTACGCATTGATAGTAATTACACTTTTCTCGAATATTATATATCACATGTCATCTATTGAAACTATACTATATGTATTGCTATACAATTGTTTATTATGTATGTGTTGCAACAACATGTAAAATGTTATGCAAATTAAGAACTTGAACTTGAACTATATTAATAATTGGGTTTGTTAAATTGTTAAAAGGAAGATAATTCAAATGATTACTGCTCTTCTGACATGTACGTATACTTCTGGCGGAGCATACATGTCGCTTTCTTTCCTTCTAAATAAACAAGTCCTTATTTTGGCGTATCTCGGTTATTTTAAATAATTGTTTACGTGACTGAAAGTATATATTAACAATGTACGTATGTATAGTTACCTGAGTTAAATAAAAGTACTGTTCTGATCTGTTCTTATGTTTGCGTATGTTATGGTCCTTTTCTCTATGGATAACATAGACAACAGTAAAAATGAAATTCTATTTCGAACAAAACGTCACGATAATTATTCAGCGCCAATTCAAATAGTTTTATATATACTTGGAAATCTATTGACAACCGTATGCAGAATAATGGTGCCGAAAAAAATCACCTATAAATGTAAATAGCTGCGGGTGCAAGACAGATGGCCTCTGCGTAATGTATCGACCCAGATCAGCCTGCGCAGTCCGCGCAGACTGATCAGGGCCGACACATTCCGTCTCAGGGGGATAAAGGTATAGATTTATGCTTCCTGAAACAGTAAAAAAAACATAGGATTTGAAAAGTGTCTATCCGGGTAAGCCTGCGCGGCATGCTTAGCTTGATCCGGGTCGATACATTACGCAGGGTCCAACATGTTGGTTTTCTCGCTGGTTTGTTTGTTTGGAGTTTAACGCCGCTTTCAACAGCTTTGGTCCTATCACGGCGGTCAGTGCACCTACCCATGTTTTCCTGGCTTTCCCACACCAGTACTTACACAACATTCTTTCGAAGCCACTGACTCCTTTCTCACATAAATCAGAGGTGAGAGGCGATGGAAAAATCGCCCGAAAGAATGTCGCCTCAACCGGGTTTTCTCGCTTTCCTGTTATGAGGCTATAACTACACGTATATATGGACCAATAGCAATCCGTAAACCATTTCGGACATGCTGCAGACAACCTTTGAAATCATTGTGGCAAAATGAAAAAAATGCCCATTATGAGCAATTTCTCCTTTTAACACAATGCATGCAACTATACAAAATGAATTTACTTCCATTCACAAGCCGAGCCCCTGTCAATCCAGGGGTTGTGAGTTCGAATCCCGGCTCGGCCAACTTTCTTTCCGAGGATTGACAAAAGTCAACGCGACATGCGTCATTCCTCTTCCACCAATGGGCTAAGTCTATGTGAAAAAGCAGCCAGTTGCTTGGGAAGATTGTTGTGTGGAGTACTGGTGTGAGAAAACCAGGAAATGCATGAGTTGGTGAACTGGGTGCCGTGATATAACTGAGAAATTGTTAAAAACGGCGTTAAACCCCAATCAAGCAAAACTTCCATTCATGGAGACTTTTCATATTTATTTCTTAATATTTCCAGAGTCATCTGGGTCCGAAACTAGAACCCTCTGATAACGTTCTCAGTGTTTAGCTTTGAACTCCATGCTCCAAATAAGGCATCTGATTGGTCAATTTGGAAAACGAATTTACTTCTGACCAATCAGATACGTGAGCATAGATTAAACTTTTATAGTTTTGCAGCCTGGGGTTAACTTTCTATGGTATGACAACCGCTTCTCCATTATCGCATTATCAGTTTTTAGATGAAACGCCCACTATAATAACAGGGCGTATTTACAGGAGAGAGTGCAAACGGCTATAATTATTCTTATTGTACAGACATTTATATGGATTAATATAGTGCTTTCCTCTATCATTGAAGAATTTATAATCAAGGAGTAATTTTTTTATGTTTCCGAAATATTTTGAAAGGTAATTTTGAAAACGCCGACATGTGGATAAAATTGTTCCTACTCATAATATTCACTACAGTGGCTTTACAGCAGAATGTACCAATTTCGGTAAAAATCGGAGTAATTTTGATGGAATCGGCACCGGAGCCGTTCGACCTGCGACGTTTAGGACCGGCAATTGAAATAGCATTTGATCACGTAAAGGAACAATACAATGTAACATTTGAAGCCGTATTTCGAACCTTCCCAGGTGTGTGCCCATACGAGCCGGCGGTTGGAATTCTATCCGAACTGTATCACTCCGAAAAGGTGATGGCCATTATTGGACCGGCTTGCTCACAGGCTCTGTTGGCGTCCGCTCGACTTGCCCAGTATTTCGAGTTGCCAATGGTGACTGGTCTTGGGGATCTCATTGTTAGGCAGGAGCGGGTAGATATGTTCACCTCACTGACCATCTTATCGTATGACTTGCAGAAATTATCTTGTAAGTTTTTTCTTTCCCTTTTATGTTTAATGTTTGAGCCATGTTAAGGCAAAATGACGAACTTAACCCTCTCCCACTTAGAGACGCTTTTTGAAGCCCCTGTAGCAGACGACTTTCGAAAACATTCTGGCAAATGGACAAGGGCACCGCAAAGCGGATGCATCCCCCCGCCATATACTAACCGTATACCAAGTTTGGTTAGGATCGGTCGAACGATGTTCAGTGTAGAGTGGTCGCAAGGTTGTTACGGACGGACGCGGAATAGGCAAAGTTCAATTTTGACCATGATCTGTAACGTATGACCTGGAAAATAAATAGGCTTCTAGACCGTGCCATATACTAACTGTATACCAAGTTTGGTTTAGATCGGTCGAAGGATGTTTAGTGTAGAGTAGAGTGGTCACAAGGTTGTTATGGACGGACGCGCGGACGTATCTATGAAGTGTAATTGTGGGGTTATTTCTTTTGTTTCAAACTTGTGGGTTGCAACCGACAATTATGCTATTCATTCCGTAATTATTCCCCTTTTACAGTTTGAATAGCATTAATATGCAAATAAGATACCCGTTATGAAACAAACAAAACATTTATTTATATAAGTGTCTTTATAAGGGTGGTGCGTGGGCTTTAGAACACCCCACAAGTACTCGGTCACCAGGACGGACGAACGAACAAACGGATAGCCCCGTTACTATATAAAAAATATATAATATAAAAATTGTTCAGATGAACGATTACTCCATTTGCCACACTGTTCAAATATATCTTGTTGTAATAGTTTTCAACATGTTTGCGGGTATTTTTCAAAAGTAGTTTACCATGTGGGAAACGGTCACCCAACTGTTAACAACTAAAACTACCATTTTGCGACATGTATAGACATTTTTGTTCATTTCCATTGGTATGTTTATTTATATTTTCACTTATAAAGAAGATATGAGCCGTCCCGCGAGAAAACCAAACATTATGGCCTCTGCGTAATGTATCGATCCAGATCACGCGCAGACTGATCCGGGCCGACACATTCCGTCTCCGGGGGACAGAGGTATAGAGTTATGATTGCAGAAACAGAAAATCCACATTGTATTTGTAAAGAAAGGCCTCCAGCCCATAATACAATATAGATCTACAAAATATAATAACATCAAGTATTTGAGTTGTGTTTTCTTATATAAATATAATTTAAGATTATTCTTTATCTTTGAATTCCATAATTGCATTAACGAAAAAAGCTATTTTTTTTATTTTGTCATCTTTTAAACTTTGCATGAGATTTACAAAATTCTGGAAATCCTGTCTTCCATTATACCATGCATACATATATGATTGTCCTTCTTGTCTGTATTTAAAACATTTAAAGAATACATGAAATTTGTCTTCTACAATTCCAATACCAAAATTGTCAAAACAACATCGACATATTCGATGAGTTTTCCTAATCGCTCTATTTTCTTTATAACATGTGTTAAGTTTAAAAGATCGTATAGCTTTTATATTCTTTGAACCTTTTCAATTGAATAAACAGAACAGAAATGTTTTAATTGACATTAAGGGTGACAAGCTCATACTCACATACAACAATTATATTTTCTTATGAGCTCTGATTCCGAGACGACTCTAAAGAATATTAGTATTTTTGTATATCATATCCTTTATATAATTTTGAATATTCATTTAACACAATAGGGGACACAGCATGTATTATGAATGTATAACAAAATATTTTGGGCCGGAGGCCTTTATTATCAATAAATATATTGACTTGACTTGACTAACATACATATATACGTATACATAAAACATAAATAGCATGTCGTTTAAAACATACATTTATACAGTATATATACTATTATAACATGTATTATACACATAGGTCTAAACGTGAGAATATTTCCGCATTTTGTTTTACTTATTCCTAGAACATATTGTGAGTGACCAGTACTGGTCATGTTTATTAATATTATTTCTTTTTGTTGTGACCATTAGCTTTAGAATCCCGGCTCGGCCAACTTTCTTTCCGACGTTTGACGAAAGTCATTGCGACATGCGTCATTCGTCTTCCACCAATGGGCTAAGTTTATGTGGAAAAGCAGTCAGTTGCTTGGGAAGATTTTTGTTTGGAGTACTGGTGTGAGAAAACCAGGAAACACATGAGTAGGCGAACTGGCCGCCGTGATATGACGGAGAAATTGTTTAAAACG
Source organism: Serripes groenlandicus (assembly GCA_031761405.1). Lineage (NCBI taxonomy): Eukaryota > Metazoa > Mollusca > Bivalvia > Cardiida > Cardiidae > Serripes > Serripes groenlandicus. Next base: position 9,652,217 of record JASEVX010000010.1, read on the forward strand.
GTGTTAAACCCCAATCAATCAAGTAATCAACCATTAGCTTTAAACAGCTACACACTTCCGAAAATGCTTGTGACAAAAATGATTTATTATTTATTTATAATCATTGCTGCAGATCTTTATAAAGGCTAATCAAATTCTTCAGATTAAACAGATTAAATTTATTTAATATATTCTATGAGCCGTCCCGCGAGAAAACCAATAGTGTGGACTCTGCGTAAACTATCGACACGGATCAGCATGAGCATGCCGCGCAGGCTGATCCGGATAGACACGTTTCGCCTACTGTCGATTTTCTGTTTCAGGAATCATTACTCTATACCTGAGACGGAATGTGTCGGCGCGGATTAGACTACGCGGACTGCGCAGGCTGATCTGGGTCGATACATTACGCGGAAGCCATTATGTTGGTTTTCTCGCGGGACGGCTCATTTGTGGTTGAGAAGAAACGGGTGTTTCATCTATACAGGCGAATGGCTTCTAACAAAACGAAACCTAAGAAGCTTCCAACCTGACAGTAGCACTGTTTATGTATTTTATTTGCCACTTCTCTATGTATTGTAATTGATAATAAAAACAAAAACCTCTACATATATATACAGTGTACACAGCAATACAGATATGCATGTATCATAGTTTAGTAATTGCACATAGACACGACGAAACAACGAACAACGTACAACATAAGTTTACGCTTCTACTGCTAGTTAACGCTTTCCCATCAGCAGACGCATTTTGACGCAATAGCAGCAGACGACTTTTGAAAACATTGTGGTCAAAGGTGAAATTGCTCATGATGAGCAATTTCTCCTTTGGCCACAATGTTTTTCAACTTTATATAACAATTAAGCTATCTTTTATTGAAATTGTTCAGGTTTTGGTCACTATGTTTTCAAAGTCGTCTGCTGCAGATTTGTTGTATGTGGGAAAGGGTTTAATGAATCCGCCTCGGTGTCGATCATAGGCCGGGTCATACCAAATACCTTAACATTGGTAGTAATAGCTTCCCTCCTTGGCTTTCAGGGCATTACATTACGACTGACTGGCTTTTGACAGGATAAATGGACCAGTAGTACTGGTAACATACCAAGGAAACGCCGTGATATAACTGAAAAAAATGATGAAACCAGTGTTAAACACCAAACAATAATGACATTTAAAAGAAACAGTTAGCGAAAACCACTAGGAGGACTACACTTATAAATTGTAGACATAAGTTACCTCCAGAGCTATATCACAATGGAGTCGCGATAACTCAAACATGTGATAACTCGAACATGTGATAACTCAAACATGTGATAACTCGAATATATCGTTTACCTCGAACCATTTCCTGGAAAGGATTTGACTTTTGAAAATATCGTGACAGCAGTTCTGATTGCTCGATCGCGTTGCTATGCGAAAACCGACCTTACCGTAATGTTAACACTTGTGTTAAACCACCTGCCTGCTTTTTCATGCTTAAAGATAAACATATATACTGCTTTACAGTACTTTCAGTTAGTAGTTGGACGAAAAGTGTGAAGCCAGGCCAGACTCAGCGGAAACCATGGCTGATCTAGATCTACACTGGTCGTACACTGGTCGTACACTGGTCGCAATTGCTTAGACATACGTAAATGAAATGCTATACACACTAGACTCCTTGCAATTTACATCACGATACCTTAATATTCAAACGTATTGTTTAAATTACGCCTCGGGTGCGGGAGGTCGCGGGTTTGATCCCTGGTACGGTCATATGAAATACTTTAAACTGGTAGGCATGGTGAAGGCACATTTCTTATGGATAATTGTCGTCAATAGTATATTTTCGAAACATGTTTTAAATTTCAGACATATAATATGAAAGTTTCTATATAACTGTGCTTCTGTGTCCTCTGTTCTTTGACACATGAGTAGGTGAACTGGCCGCCGTGATATGACTGATAAAATGTTAAAAACGGCGTTAAACCCCAATTAATCAATCAAATTAGACGCCTAAATTGAAATGAACTGTCTAAAACTTAGTTTTCGGATAAATACTAATTTATCCGATGATTGGAATTTTAAAAAAGAAGTAAATAAATTGGTTATATAAAGTTTTACGAGTATAAATGTCATATAATGTGATATGATGTCATTCTATTAGCGTAACGCAAATGATGAATAAATAACCAAGGGGAAAACGACAGAAATGATAGGAAAGGAGTTTGACTCGTCACAAATATATTTCCGTAAATTATGGAATCGTTTCATTTGAAGTACTTCATGAAGGGCAAGTCGATTTTGTTTTGTACCTCTCATCATAATTTCATTGATTTAAAAGTTAAATATATGCTTAACCTGATGATGATTTTTATTTTCTTTACTTAGGTCGGTAGGACTCGTAAATAACTGATCGTGCTGCAATAACTGGTCAGTTTACGGGGGATTATTTACCGATCACAAAAGTTAATAAATGTTTACCCGAAATAGGTAGCACCTATACTCATATTACTTATTGAAATTTGTTTTGTTTTCCGTTTCCAATAGTTTTGAAATGTTTAAAATTCCAATCACTAACATTTTTATAAGGGTAAGGGATTCCTTACGCATACTAACTAAAATGGACTGGTTCTGTTGACATTTATTTGTAATTGTTAGTGGTACTAAAATGTGACGGATTTTAAGACTATTGACAAATTCATGTAAATTGGAGACCAAATTGTAATAAGACTGCACGTTACGGCTGTAGGTTATAGGATCGGGCTATGCCTAGGTAAGAAGCATTAGGACAAATACAATTTGATTCAAACTAGATTGATTTGTGAAAAAGTATGTACTGAATTGAAATAATATAAATGCGTAACGAATACTGAAAAACTCAGTATTATTTGTCAAGTGTTTAATCACTCTTGGGTTAAATAGAGTGAGTGTCATGAGTATTTATTTATTATCACTTTTATTAATCGAGTTTACTAAGATCATATGCCGCGAGCCTTGGAGAGCGTTTACTCAGCTTAGTTAACGAGTTTATCAAAAGTGATTATAAATACACACGAATGAAATATTCTATAACGTTTACCATATTTCTATATGAAACTTGCCAGATTTGGCGCCAATGTAACTAACGTTATTACGTGTCGCCATTTTCATACATTGGTTTCCGCGTTGTAACACATACTTGAGCGTAAGACTGGAAACCAAACTAGTAGTATCATATGATATTTAGCAGTGGCATATGATATTTATGTAATGGGATTTTGATACTCCCAGAGAGGGCTTTATGTGATAATATGAACTACTCAATGACGTGCGTATCGAACACTATATGTATTTGATTATTTTGTACATGATATTGTTATTTACATAAACATAGAAAACTATGGAGTTGAATTGAATTGTTGCATTGCACATAGATGGGTTATCATCAGTTCATTTATTATACTGATTTAAACATAGTTATTCGAAAGCGGTTTAATTCTATATAAAGCTCATCTGATGTATGGTCGAAGTATACTACAAGGGACATAACTCTACAATATATTGCTTACAGATTGGTCCATACTCGCTTTACGGTAGTGTTTTAGAATCACGTTTAGATTCACGTTTAAAATCACGTTTAGATACACGTTTAGAATCAAGATTACATCCACGTTTAGAATGACTTTTAAATTCACGTTTAGAATCACGTTCAAATTCACGTTTAGATTCACGTTTAGAATCACGTTTAGAATCACGTTTACATCCCCGTTTAGATTCACGCCTACACACCATGGCGTTTGAAAAGTTCATCATCGTACAGCAACGTTGTGCTGTCAGGGCCAAAACTCGTATAAATGGTTATTGCCGTTTTAAGCTCGACAGTATTTCGAAGAAAACAAATCGGGCTATTGTGAGTCGTCTGCGTCGTCTGCTTCGTCTGCTTCGTCTGCTTCGTCGTAACAACACTTTAAGCTTACCTCATAACTCAAAAACAGATACACATATTAAAATGAAACTTGGTACACATGTTTTTAGAAACAATACGCATGTCTGTACAAAGTCGTATAACTCTGGGTTTAAATTTTATTCAATTGTGCCCCTTTTTGGACTTAGAAATTCATACAAAAAATTTAACCTTTATCATTAATAAAAAAAAAAGGTCAACATTTTCAAATGAAACTTGGTACACATGTTACTAGTAACAGTATGCATGTCTCTACCACGTCACGTAACTCTGTCTTTAATAATTATTCAGTAATGCCCTCTTTTTAACTTAGAAAAACAGACGAGCGTTGGCATTCGCTCCACCAGGCTTTTGTTAAATTTGAACAATTGGATGAACAATGTCTCCTGACTACGTTGCTCTATTTTTTGTATATCAAGTTGTTTTCATGTGAGCCCGAATGTGTGTACTTTGAGTACTTTGATTCGTATTCAAATACGCCTGCTTTAACAGAACACAGTTGGCCTGTATCGGTTAGCCGTTTCAAGTCTTTAATTTCAAAATTGAATTGTACAGCTTTGCACGTGGAAGAGTTAATTGCATACTGTAGGAATATCAAGATGAAAATGGTGACTTTAGCAGCCAACATTTCAGAGCCTTGTTAGACGGCGCGGCGGATGCAGCGGCTTCTCCGGTTCATGTAGTCAAAGGATAATTGAGGTAAACAGAGGACTAGATAAAGAGGAGTACAAAGCTCTGTTCCCATCTTTATTTCTTTTATTACTCATCCAAACACTATGTTGTGGGTACTCAAAAGAATCGTCTCATTGAGACGATTCTTTTGAGTACCCACACCATTGGGTTTGATTGAAAAATAAGTGTTTTAAGATGTGAAATACTCATCTGATCAAGAGCTCTGGGTTAACATGAAATCCTAAACGCATCCAGGGAGCAATCTAAAGAAATATGATAACGGAAAACCCCCGACAAATACAAGTAGATTATATTGCCATTTATTTATAATTAGTTTCCACATGTGAATGCTTTTTGACTTATATATACAGCAGACGATTTTTGTAGCGAAAAGAACATATACTTACGAAAAGCATTTTTTATTTTTTATTGAAAGAGATATTTCCACATTTTTGCTTAGATATTTTTCAAAATCTTCTGCTGCCTATTTAGTGCATGTTGTAAAGTTGTATGCTTCCGGATGTCAGTGTGTGTGTGTGACGTATTAAATTTACTGATTTGAAAATTACACGTACTTAAGGATATGACTAGCTTTAGCCTACTACTATTCTCTGCTGAAGCTGTATAAGGTCAACAGTGATGTAGTTTGTCTTCAGATTTGGACCAATGAAATGATGTAAATAAAAAAAGTTAATCGGAGGGATTATATGTCATTTGTTTTGATTGGTAGTTTGTGTTTAAAAAGAGGCATCCATTACTTTAGTATAACATTTATTTGGGTTAAGTATCCATATGGTCAAAACGCTGACACTAGAACCGCACATTTAGGTTGTTTTTTAATTATATTCTAATAAGATTTACCTAAAGAAATCATTTTTAAATGATCAAAAAAGAAATCCAATCTTTTAAAATGTTGCTCATTGTATATGAACACATGATGAGTAACTCGATTCGACCTCGTCCCACTTTGGCGACTGTAGTGTTACATACAAACGTGCCTTTATGGAACGTTTGTATCGTTCGAAATGTCTGACATTAAATTAATACACACCATTCAATACCTTACCACGTGCTTACAATACAACGAGTAAATAAAACAAATGTTTCTTCTTTTCAAAAAATTATGAAACCTAGAGAACACCTCATCTTCCGTTTCAGTGTGGTGTTTTAAAATATTTGAGCGATCTGATATGACGTCATGTAAAACGAGGTAATTTAACATTTTGAATTTGGCGAGGGCATAGTTTCTATTATATTTTTTGCGACACTTGCTATGCCTTTTTATATCTTTTGATAAGGGGGATGGGGTATTTGTAACGAGTTGGTCATAACATATATAAAGCAATAACTGGTTTGATATATATAAACTAAACATTCAATTTCTTCCATAGAAAAAATATTAAATCTCCGCAATAATATAAACGTAAGATTTGAAATACAGCTAATTTGTTAATTGATAAACCATGTTCACTGTTTATTTATTCTGTTTTCAACAATTTTATTCTGTAACTTCGTAAAATCAAATCCAGTGGTTGTGAGTTCGAACTTTTGCGGTGTTTCGATGTAAATATATCACGCCTTTCTAACCATTTCCCACATACAGACGCTTTCGGACGCCTCGGTAGCAGACGAATTTTTAAAAAATTGGTCACAAATTAGAAATTGCTCAAAAGGAGCAATTTCTCCTTTTTGACACAATGTTTCAACTTTATTCAATACTTGCTCTTTCATTTATAAAGAATAACTATATATTGTTCACTTAATGTTTTCAAAGTCGTTCGGTGCACATTCATTTTAAGTTGGATTTGATTTATTTGATTTATTGGGGTTTAACGCCGTTTTTAACAATTTCTCAGTTATATCACGGCGGCCAGTTCACCTACTCATGCATTTCCTGGTTTTCTAACACCAGTACTCCACACAACAATCTTCCCAAGCAACTGGCTGCTTTTCCACATAGACTTAGTCCATTGGTGGAAGACGAATAACGCATGTCGCATTGAATTTTGTCAATCCTCGGAAAAAAGTTGGCCGAGCCTTTTAAGTTGGAAGGGTGAATGGTGTTTTATTCTGCGTTTTCACAGTTTTGCGGTTATATCACGGCACACGGTGTATATGTATGGTTCCAACAATGTTATAGATATATCACGGCAGGTTTTGTTTAACTCTACTCTCAACAGTTTCATAGTCATCTCATATGTTAACATCCGGTTAGCCAGCGGGAAGGTTCTGCGCAAACGTCCGTTTGGTTGTCCTAATATTTTTTAAATCCGCATTCTATAAAACTATCATTGATTGATTGTTTGGTGTTTAACGCCGCTTTCAGATATATCACGGCGCTCCCTTGATAAGTTACTAGTACTACTGGTACAATTATCATTTGGTATGACTCGACCGGAGATCGAACCCACGACCTCCCGCAACTGAGGTGGACGCTCTACCACTTCCCCACCGAGAGAATGAATGTATATTGTTTTATGGCGCATCGACAGCTAAGGTCATTTAGCGCGCAATTAAATTTAATTATTCATGATCCCTGGGTAAACAAACCAGTACTAGGCTAGAAAATGTGCCTTGCCCAAGGGCACTCCACCATGACCGTAGTGCCGCGACTGGGGCCCACCGAGAGAGGCGTTACTCGAAACTATAAAGGGAGAAAGATATAACTTCCGGAAAATAGGAAGCATACCATTTGAAAACACTGTGGGGGAAAACAAGAAGAAGCAAATGCTTCTTTTTCGTGCAACGATTGTTTAGGTGTTCCAACGACGTCTGTATCGGAAAAGTGTTAACCCTTTCCCTCATACGACAATTCTGCAGCAGACGACTTTGAACATATTTTGTCAAAACATAGAAAATCTACAATTGAATGGATAACCTATGACTAAAAGTGGAAAACATTGTGTTAAAAGGAGAAATTGCACGTTTTGTGCAATTTCTTGTTTTGTCACTATGTTTTCAAAAAGCCGTCTGCTGCAGAGGCGTCAGAAAGCGTCTATATGAGGGAAAGGTTTAACCATGAAAGGTTCATGAACTTATAGTAACTCGCGATAAATACGCATGCTATTCTTGATAAAAATCGCTGATAAGCCACAGGCTTATTGAATAAATACAAATATCAAGAATATGACATTTTGGCTTAGATGATTACCACGGCAACTGGTGGTTTGTTACTATAACAGTAAGGACAGTGAGTGAGTGACCTTTGATCGTTTGAACTCAATTTTAAAAAAAAGAGTACAAAAAGGTAATGTGCCGGGTAATTGCCTTTTTTTAAATTAATTAATTCTCTCTCAATTGTCCATGTTGAGCGGGGTCCTCCCAGGGGATTTAACACCAACAGCACAAATAATTGGTTTGGTCAGGGATGTAAATGTCTATGTTTCGGGCATAGTTTCGAGAGGATGGTCATAGCAAACTAATTAACTCTTTCAGCGCCGAATTAATTAAAGTAGCATCTTCCATGTACAAACGCGGGCGTCTCCATTTCCATAATAAAAATACTTTTAACATATGTTGATAACTAACAGGCAAACAATGCTGATTTCAGGTGAGACAACTCGTGATTGGCTGACTCACATGAATCTGCATTGTTTGTGTAGCCTAGGTATATGTATATGTATAAGGGGACACTTATACTGCCTTGCTATGGAGCTAGCTTTTATTGCGACGTGGTAGAGCGTTCGCCTTCGGATCTAAAGAATTGTTAAAATGGCGCCCAATAATGGACCATATTGGGCGCAAATGTCACAATGAGAGAAAAACATGCAGCCAGTCCGGGGCTCGAACCCGGAACTAGCTGCATGTTTTTCTCTCCTTGTGACATTGGCGCCATTGTAACAGTCCTAAAAGATCCGACCTGATCAGGGCTCGAACCTTGGACCTTTAGATTTGCAAAAATCTCAATATTGCCTGTGGCGCTGAAAGAGTTAAGAAAAGTCGAGGACAGATGTAAACTCTAATCCGAGATTAAGTTGTTCTGTGATTACTGTGATTTAAAATGACACGACAAATCACTGTTAGAATGTGGGTGTTCCTTATCCCGAGTAAAATCACATACATATTCATGTTCATTTCCATACACGCATACATAGTGACATGATCAAAGACTGCATTACAAAGAAATTAAGAAAGCATCCTTACATACGTATACATGTACATTTAAATATGATCATTATTTTAACGTTCAATCTCATTTGTTATTGTCAATGTATATCATCTGAAAAATTTATAATTTATTTTATTTTTGGTTCTCGTAAAATGATTACGTCGTGTTAATTGTACATAATTGTTTCTTATTTACTATAGGCAAATTTTCCTGAATGTAATACAATATATTGTATTGTATTGTATTGTATATAACTAAGTTATTTGCAAGTACAGATGCAAAGAAATGAATCACTTAGAGCCGCCATATGGAACTGATTTAGAGCTTATCTTTATTTCTAGTTTTTAGCTCGACTATCTGCAGGATATGAGAGCTGTTCTACTCAACCTTGCGTCGGCGTCGGCGTCGGCGTTCACGTCACACCTTGGTAAAGGTTTTGCATGCAAGTACATATATTTCACCAAAACGCAGTCACTACTGGATGTATTGTATTGAAACGTTCTACAATGCTTCCCAACCATCACACCTATGTACATACTCTAGTTTGATAACTATATCCTGATTTAAATGCAAGTTATGGCCCTTTGCGTGCAACTATATTAAGAGTCCATATCTCAAGTATTTACCTCATGCATTGTATCGAAACTTTATACAACCCTTCCAAACCATCACACATATATACACACTCAAGTAAGATAACTATATACTAGTATCGTGCATATGATGCAAGGTTTGGCCTTTTTTGTACTTAGAAATTCTAATTAAAGTCTTGCATGCAACTACATTAGAGGCCATACCTCAGTAACTAAAAAGCTGTGGGGAATAGTCGAGCGCGCTGTCTTATACCCCCCCCCCCCCCCCCCCCCCCAACTCCGCGACAATGCCGTGGTCTTCAAAAAAATCAAAGAAAATGTGAAATTGTCACGTCCATGCTACGTCCGCGCCACGTCCTTGCTACGTTCATGTTGCGTTGGTGGAGTACCCACTGTGAGTTCTATGTGTGCGTACGCTACGTGCGTGCGGCGTCGAAAGGGTTCCCCCTACGTCTTCTCTACGTCCGTGCATATTGAGATGCGTTGTAGCTACGTCTATACTGCGTCCGCTACACTTGACATTAAGCATGCAAGCTCATAGTCACATAAAACATACATATAAATTTACATACAACAGAAAATGGCATGTCGTTAAATACATACATATACATAACATTTTTATCATATTTTACACATTTAGGTTGAAACGTGAGAATACTTCCGCATATTGTTACTTATGTTAGGTATATGATATGCCCGCATGAGTATGAGCTAATCTGGACCTATGATTCTGATTCGATTTACGGATTGGTTCTCTATACAACTGTTTTTCAATACTATAAAACTACATACAAATATACATTTTTGAATAGTAGTATGTAGTTATATATACACTACATATTATCAGGGGCGTAGCTTGGCAATAATCAATGTGTAGGCCGTCTCGAGAGAAAATCAACATTGTGGCCTCTGCGTAAAATATCGACCCGGATCAACCTAAACATGCCACACAGGCGTACCCGGATAGACACTTTTCGCATCCTGTGGATTTTCTGTTTCAGGAATCACTACATATCCCTCTAAGACGGAATGTGTCGGCCGGATCAGTCTGCGCGGACAGCGCAGGCTGATCTGGTCGATACATTAAACAGATGTGTATCGCCGCAGCTGCATTTTGGGGGTATTTTGAGAATAAATGTGTAGGCACGTGCCTACAGTGCCTAAAGGGACCTACGCCCCTGATTATGTTGAATCAAAAGTACCCACCGACTCTTGTATTTTACTATCGTATGTATTTACCATCGTGTATCTATGTAACCTGGTTGAGAAATAAAATAGATGTCTGTCTGTCTGTCGTATGGCATGTATCTAAGCATTACTCAGTAATATTTCCATTCTCTAATTTCGATCAAAATTAGGACATTTTACTATAAACATCATAGTATTAGATTATAACAAAATTGCTTCTCTTATAAATATTACATAATCACGATTTATTCGAATAAGAGAATAATATTTTACATATACATGTATAATATAATTATTCTTTAATAATTCTATGATTATTGTGTAAGCAAGGTCCAAAAAGAGCAAGTAATGGATTAACCGTTTCCCACATACATATGCTTTTTGACGCTTCTGCAGCAGAAGACATTTGAAAACATTGTGGCAAAAGGGGAAATTTCTCCTAATGATCAATTTCACCTTTTGCCACAATATTTTCAACTCTATTTAATAATTTCACTTTGATTTATGGACATTTTCCTAAAGATTATGCAGAAGATTTCAAATGTGTCTTCTGTAGATTTGTTGTATGTGGTAAAGGGTTAACAAAACGTTAACAATCAAATACATGTACATTTGTTTTCTATTCCACAGATTCGATTACGGCGATCATGACAGAATACAACTGGTACCACACGGCCGTGCTTTACGATCAAACATACGTCTTTTTCGAACTAGCTGGCTCAAACCTGGTAGACGACTTCAAGTCAAGCCCCGATGTAGCGAGACCATACGACATACCGTTCATACCAGCGAAGGTCAATGACTACGGAGACCTTCTCTTGGAGGCAAAGGCTAACGCAAGAGGTGACACTTTTATTACCAGAGGACTCGATATTGATGAGTTAACTGGTCACTATACCCACCTATATTTCGCTTATAACTCAACCCTATGTTGTGGGTACTCAAAAGAATCGTCTCACTGAATATAATTCAACCTATCTGCAACGAATGACCTTGGAAAAACATTGTAACTGAAGGTGCAATTTCACCTTTTATTAAATGGATTTCGACTCAATTCACTAATAATGCATTCAATTATAAAGATTTTCTATAACTTAGTGGTGTGGGTTTTTGTCGAAAGTGTCGTATGCAGATGTTATGTTAACTCTTTCAGCGCCAAAGGCAATATTGAGGTTTTTTTCAAACAATACAGATTCAGGTGAGTCAGCTCGCAACGAGCTGTCTCACCTGAAATCAGCATTGTTTGCCTTTTAGTTATAAATATATTCAAACATTCTTATTACATGAAAAATGAAGTTGGCCGGTTTTTAACATATAGATGAGTCTACTTAAACATTTCGGCGCTGAAAGAGTTTAACGGTTTACAGCATTTATCATTTCAGTTTTCATCATATTTTGTGACTCTGACATATTACGGGACATTCTGTACAGAGCATATCAACTTGGTATGGCGGACGGAGACTTCGTTTTCATAACCATGGAGGTATTTCCGAGTGATTGGCTGGGACACTACATGGACTTTCTTAGGGGTATGTCAATTGAGTTATATTACACAATCTTAAACGCGGGGATTCAAGAATAACGCGAAAAGATTGTGACAAACATGTATAACTAATCTATGTGCATTCTATAAATAATCCACAAACACCATACAGACACCATACAGACACCATACAGACACAGGGCTGGGTAACGCTACAGCTACCTAATTCCCCTTTTATTATATGCGACTTTTGTTGACAAAATTGGCGCAAAATACCGTATCTGAGCAAAATTGAGTTAATACATACTTCAGATAATTTCAGAAATGTGCAGTATTTATATTAAACCTTTCATTAGCTCACCAATGCACGAAGTGCAAGGTGAGCTTTTGTGATCGCTCACCGTCCGTCGTCCGTCGTCGTCGTCCGTCGTCGTCGTCCGTCGTCGTCGTCGTCGTCCGTCGTCCGTCGTCCGTCGTCCGTCGTCCGTCGTCGTCGTCCGTCGTCGTCGTCGTCGTCGTCGTCCGTTCACATTTTCCTACAAACGACTTCTCCTACACCAATTAACCAAATTCAAAATAATTTTACAGGAATGTTCCTTGGGTGGATCTCTTTCAAACTTGTTCAAAAAATTCTATTCCATGCAGAAGTTTGGCTGCCACGGCAACACAAAAGGGGAAATTCACCAAAATTTAAAAAATCTTCTTGTCTGAAAGTAGAAGGCCCATACCTTTGATATTTGGTATGTAGCATCATCTAGTGAACCTCTACCAAGATTGTTCAAATTATAGCCCTGGGGTCAAAAATGATCCCTCCCCGGGGGTCACTTGTTTAATATAGACTCATATAGGGGAAACACTTTAAAAATCTTCTTGTCTAAAAGTAGAAGGCCCATGCCTTTGATATTGGGTATGTATCATCATCTAGTGAACCTCTACCACGATTGTTCAAATTATAGCCCTGGTGTCAAAAATGACCCCTTCCCGGGGGTCACTTGTTTAACATAGACTCATATAGGGTAAAAACTTTAAAAATCTTCTTGTCTAAAAGTAGAAGGCCCATGCCTTTGATATTTGGTATGTAGCATCATCTAGTGGACCTCTACCAAGATTTTTGAATTATAGCCCTGGGTTCAAAAATGACCCCTCCCCGGGGGTCACTTGTTTAACATAGACTCATATAGCAGAAAATCTTTAAAAATCTTCTTGTCTAAAAGTAGAGGGCACAGGCCTTTGATATTGGGTATGTAGCATCATCTAGTGGACCTATACCAAGAGTGTTCAAACTATAGCCCTGGGGTCAAAATGACCCCTCCCCTGGGGTCTATTGTTTTACATAGACTCATAGAGATTTTTTTTTTAAATATCTTCTTGTCTTAAAGAAGAGGGCCCAACCTTTGATATTTGGTATGTAGCATCATCTAGTGGACCTCTACCAAGATTGTTCGAATTATAGCCATGGGTTCAAAAATGACCCCATCCAGGGGGGTCCCTTGTTTTACATAGACTCATTTAGGGGGAAAACTTTAAAAAAGTAGAGGGGCCTGGCCTTTGATATTTGGTATGTAGCATCATCTAGTGGACCTCTACCAACTATGTTCCAACTATAGCCGTGGGATAAAAAGTGACCCCCGGGGGTCACTTGTTTTACATAGATAGGGAAAAAACTTTAAAAATCTTCTTGTCTAAAAGATATTTGGTATGTAGCATCATCTAGTGGACCTCTACCAAGATTGTTCAAATTATAGCCCTGGGGTCAAAAATGACCCCTCCCCATTTTTTCACTTGTTTTTCATAGACTCGTATAGGGGAAAGAACACTGAAAACTTTTTAAGTTTGATAAATCAGGTGAGCGATATAGGACCATCATGGTCCTCTTGTCATTTATATACCGTGACATATCTATAAAACGTATGCTGGCAGAGTAAAGAATAATGTACCATGATATAAACACAAAAGCAGAGTATAACACTAGTCACCATCCGAAGGGCGTGGCTGGCATTTGTTCACAAAATAAATACTTCGAGAATAGTTATAATACTCGTCGGCCAAGATGGTCAATGCGTCTAAAAGTCAAATCATACAAATTTAAATGGTTTACACTTGAAATTTATACATTCATTAATGGAATGTAAATGATCGCACACTACCGTATTTTGAATGACGTGAACTCATATTTCACTGACGTCACATAACCAGATTTGGCATTATTTGACTTATTTGACTTAGTAAAATATGGAATTTTAAATCATCGTGTTGTATTTGCGCATCAGGTTTTTCATAAACAGGTATATAATAAATGAGCGTATAAAAGGGGAAACAATGTAATATTGCGATATTGCAATGTCATTCAAGTCCAAGCGGAACAACGTCAAGTCACGAACTTTCTGGAACACCCGGCCTCGTATTTATCGAATCGGGCCCGATTTGGTTATATACAGAAATTGATCTTCGTGAAAATCCGTAAATTGTTGGAATATACATTCACACACGATTAGTAGAATTCCTTTCACTAACTACTTCAATTGAAAGTCTTTCGCTGCCAAAGTAACCTAATTTAAGGATGTACTAAACTGAGAAGTGTTTTCTTTTATAAAATTTAAAACATGTTTAGTTAATATGCATTTTTATAATGTTTCAAAATCCCAAATAGATTGGATTAATTTGAGCCGATAATTCCAATATTATGTACTCAGCGTAATATATCGATCCAGACCAGCCTGCGCAGTCCGTGCAGGCTAATCCGTGCCGACACATTCTGTCTCAGGGGGATAGAGGTATAGAGTAATGATCCCTGAAACAGAAAATCCAGAGGAGGCGAAAATTGTTTGTCCGGGTTAGCCTGCGTGGCATGCCTAGGCTGATACGGGTCGATACACCGTTTTTGTGTCGCCTACGTTTTGCAGGGAGACACGTTGGACGACTGCTTCATCATCTGTCCGCCTCGTTTCACTTTTTATTGATATATTATTGGCAGACAAGACGTGTGTTCTCTCATCACATTATAAAAATAATTGTGGACTCAAGTCACGAAATATCATCTTATAATCTCTGGCGGAAACCAAGTTGTTATCCATATTCTATAGGGGATGTTAAACTATATTTCTTACCGACAATGAACACATATTCTATGCGATATGTCCTGTTTGGATCGGTTTGGATATCGTTTTTATTCCATCACCATTTTCTAATGTACTTTTCTGCAATACAAATGAGAACAGATTCAGAAAGTTTTTAACAAATGAAAGAATTATTTTGACTAAAATGAGAGAACTATGTGAGAAAAGAAGTAATTTCTAATAAGTAGTAAATCTTCGCTATTCAACTCAATACGTGACCAGGGGTACTATCTTTAAAATGTGCTCTTTTAATGCTCCGTAAAACTGAATGGCGACCATCCCCGACCGTACGGCGATCAGAAAATGTACAAGGGTGCCGGCAAACGTGGCCACAATGCCAGAAAAAGCCCAACACATTACAAACTTGAAAAGCCATGAGGTCGCCGTTGCAAATATTGCCCTTTTCGCAGCATCTTTGCCTTGCGCGTGTATATTGCCCAACAACATGCTCAAAACAAACGCCGTGACTAGGCCATCCTTGGCGATCATGGCGAACACAACACAATGTGGCGATTCCACTATGCTTTAATCACGCTTATGGCGACCTTGACGCACTCTTGGCTCATTTCCCGTAGCCGTAGCAAAGCAGTAAGGACGCCATCCCGGTCTGACGCGGGTATTACTGATCAGTCAAATGTTGGGTTTATGAGGATAAAAGATGATGTAATGTTTATTATAAACTGCGTAAACTAACATTTACGTATTTCTCCTTCTATTACGGCCACGGGTTGGATCCCCGGCGGGTCATGCCGAATACTTTAACAAAAATACCCAGCAAGCTCAGGCTTGCTGGGTTAGCATTACGACTGACTAGCTTGTGTCAGGATAAATGGATCAGTAGTACTGGTAACTTACCAAGGAAACGCCGTGATATAACTGAAATATTGTTGAAAGCTGCGTAAAACATCAAACAATAAATCAATCAATCTTCCTATTTTGAAATGAAAACGTTGACATTTAAGGCCATATATATTGGCCGCAAGTGCTTATTTTCATGTTTTTAGAATGCAATCAAAAGCGATTTTTATCTATAAATTAACATGATAAGCGATTAATCTCCCCAAATATACTCTTCCATGTTCAAAATCGGGCGACTCCATTGTTCATGTAATAAAAGTTGTGGGATATTTTGATGACTAAAAGACAAACAATGTATTTTAGGTGAGACAGCTCGTCACGAGTTGACTCACCTAAATATGTACCGTTTACAAAATCCTATATGAAAGAGGTAAAGGTTATGAGTATATACCATTACCAATACAAAAGAGCTCCGGCTTGCGAATCGGGAATGCTATTGCATCTATGTACTGTGAATGCTCAGATGGGTCTGTAAATAATTGTAGGGTCACCATAATCTTCACCGTATTCCTTAAAATTGTATTGACCTCAATGCTTATTATCACAAAAAAAAAAAAAAAGGGAATTGTTTCCCATTAGGTGTACGCAAACATATGTTTAACCTTTTCCCACTTGCAGACGCATTTCGACGCATATGCAGCAGACTACTTTTGAAAACATTATGAGCAATTTCTCCATTTGCCACAATGTTTTCAACACAACTCGATGATTTTGCTTTCATTTATAGTCGATTCGATAAGTTTAACAAGAAGCTTTGCTGGAGATTTGTCGTATCAAGGGTTAACTTATGCCAGAGCGTTAGCATGCCCCCATATCGCCAGACGCGACTGAAATATATCTCTGAATACCCGGGAGACCGTAGCCGAATGCAATTTCTAATTACCTCGAAGTAATTGTAGTCCACATACGAATAGTCTCTGGCAGACTTTTCTATAACGATAGAGTATTAGAGCATCACAGTATATGCTTGTAAAAAAGATGAAACAAATAATGCTTTTGATTTTCGTACAAAACTCGCATTGATTTCAATAGCAAAAATGGTGAGTCCACTCCTTCCGTGCTAGGGTGTGTACGCAATCGGAACTTCTCGGGTAATTCCGTAATCCTTCATCATCATCATCATGAAGCATTCATCACCGAGGTATTCCGAATGGGTGTGTACGATGTAACTTCCTTCTTCAGAAACTGCAATTTAATTTTAAGCATAAGCATGTATATGTCCATCTTACTCTATACTATCAAACTATTATTTACAATTAAATTCGCAATAAAATAATTCGGAAAAGGTACCATGTTCAAGTTACAGTTGCCTGCAACTCGAGTCAATTATTTAAATTACCTTCTGTTTTGGACGTTGAGTCGATGACGTTCTTTCTCAGTTGTGTTAATTATTTAACCTATTTCCACATACACACCTGTGGACGTATCTGTAGCAGGCGTTCTTTGAACACATTTCATCTCAATTCAGTACTTATATACCTTCAATTAAAGAGATTGTCCATATGTTTGCCAAGAAATATTTATATTCTTCTGCTGCAATTTTCTTGTATGTGTGTGTGGGGTGGGGGGAGGGGGGTGGGTGGGGTCAAAATGCGTCTTTATGTGTTAAAGATGTATCAAAATGCGTCAATTATGTGGGAAAGATGTTTTTATATGCGTCTTTATGTGGAAAAGATGTATCAAAATGCGTCTTTATGTGTTATAGATGTGTCAAAATGCTTCTTTATGTGGAAAAGATGTGTCAAAAAGCGTATGTATGTGGAAAAGATGTGTCAAAAAGCGTATGTATGTGGGAAAGATGTGTCAAAAAGCCTACAGTACAGCTCACGCGGAAAACGCGTTTTCCGCGATCCAACGATGGACAAATATTTTTCATCGCGGATAATCACCGCAATTCAACCTATATGATCACCGCAATACCGCCTACGGGCTAATTATATCACCGCGATTGACATGTCGTCGATTCGAGCTTCTTATCTATTCTTATCTTTTTTGAAATCACCGCGATTCCACCGCAATATTTACCTGTAAAAATGTTATACTTTTATTAAAAAGTTTTTTTTTTCCGATTATGTACATGTACACGTTTATTGACGAATTGCGATTATTTTATAACACAACTTGCTAAAATTCATTCCATTTCAGCAAATTATTCGAAAAACAGTGGAAGATTGTGTTTGTTTACGATAAGGTCAAGTTTCGTAATAGAAAATGGCGGACATCGGATATACGTTTATCGTACATATGATTATCTCACATTTTTTAGTAAGAGAGAAATATTGTTAAATTACAATACATGTACATGTACATTGTATATATATCTTAGCATTTTGTATATACAGGACATGTACTTGAATCTCTTAATAAAGACAGATTGTTGATTTTTGAGCTTTTCTTATCAACTTAATAAATGAATTATCCAATTGTAAATTTATTGTTGAAAATGATAAATTTTCATTTTAACGCAATGTGTTGTACAGAGTAGAAACATAGTAGAATTTATTTTACATGTAGTTAACATGGGCGCTTCACACTTCTTTGTTTGCAAAGTTTGTTTTTGTTATTCAGCCGACTTTGAAACAGGTTTTAAAGAAATAATTTATAGGCGATTAAGAATGAACAATGCATTGGTAATTGTGGTGATTGACAATGGAATTACGGCATTTATTAGTGAGATTTAAAGTAAGCTACACATCTTTCAGGCAGAATTAACAGTTTTATTATCACGTAGTTGTATCGTTTACAGAATACATCAAGTTTAGGGGAATTGTATTGGTGAATTTTAATGAATTAAGTTGTTACGCATATATGCTGCTTTATAGTTAGTACTGATTTATAATCATTATCCTCTTCAACAACAGTTATTAGTACTGTAATGAAATAAAAATTAAAAATTAAAAAAAAAATCCCAGCAAAACGGCGAGAAAAAGCTTATCTATTCAAAAAAATATCACCGCGATTCCGCGATGGTTCCACCGCAACTCCACGATGATCGGTTTTATCAACCCCCTGGGGTTATCTTGTTGCGTCCGCGATGGACATAAAAACAAATCGCGGTGATGGGTGGAATTCCACCCACCTTCGCGGACCAAAATATTTGTCCGCGTTGAGATTTGTCCGCGGTGGCTCGCGGACGATGCGTTTTCCGCGTGAGCTGTACTGTATGTATGTGGGAAAGATGTGTCAAAATGTGTTTTTCTGTGGGAAAATGTGTCAAAATAAGTCTGAATGTGGGGTTTGGGTTCGTTCTCCAGTCGCGGCGCTGTGGTCATGGTTGAGTGCCCTTTTTGGCAAGGCACTTTTCGTAGCCTAGTACTTGTTTGTTCACCCCAGGGATCATGAATAAGAGAACTGTCGCCGTGATAGAACTGAAATAATGTTGGTATAAACCCTCCCCCCCCCAAAAAAATGTATGTGGGAAACTGTTAAGCGGAATAAGGGTTCAGGGGCTTTTGGTATAACCGCTTGTCCCGTTGGTATATCATTTCCTGACGTTCTGATTTGTTCTGCGTTTTTCGCCCGCTTACAACAGTATTTTAGTTATATCTCGTGTTTCCTGGGTAAATTACCAATACTGTCGGTATTTCAGTTATATCTCGGCGTTTCCTGAGTAAATTACCAGTACTGTCGGTATTTCAGTTATATCTCGCGTTTCCCGAGTAAATTACCAGTACTGTCGGTATTTCAGTTATATCTCGGCGTTTCCTGAGTAAATTACCAATACTGTCGGTATTTCAGTTATATCTCGGCGTTTCCTGAGTAAATTACCAGTACTGTCGGTATTAATTTTATCCTAAGCCCGATGCATCCGTCGTAATGCTTTACTTGAAACCTTAATCGCCATTGCCGCCTTTTCTGACCCGACGGGGATCAAACTGCTCCCAACGCAGACGCTCCAGTTACTACTCGACAGAGATGGTCGTGATTTGCACTCCAGCCACTACTCGACAGAGATGGTCGTGATTTGCACTTACATGTAGTACTTTCAGTATCTTTGTACGCAAATAAATCTCTTTTCCTTTTACACATACAACAAGCCTGGATCAAACGCATTGGATTTTAACATCTTGGCAAATATATGGAACAGTTATATAAGTCAAAGTATAAACAGTGAATAGACTTGAAAACAATGTTTCAAAACGTGCAATTGCTAAGTATGAGTTATTTCTCTTTTTACCACACCTTTTAACAAAATTCGTCAAAATACCTTTGCAAGTATGAAGTTTACAAAGCTTTGCGATATCTTAATGATGCTTTTTTCGTAAAGAGTCGTATGTATGTAAAAGGGATAGGAATAATAACCATGACGACGGTGTGATGTGTTACTTTACCTTCTAATCACCATTGCAAATATCCTTTAACGTTTAAGTTATTTCAAGACTTCTGGCGCGGTAAGATGACAGCAATCGTATAGCATACGACACTAATAGCACCGTTTATTCCCGAAGATGCTTGCAGGGGGTATATACTTTCGCCACGGCAGTTCAGTAGGTAGCGACGCGGGCTGTCAATCAAGAGGTTAGACTTGCGACGCTTGGAAGAAGTCACTGCGACAAGCGTCATTCGTCTTCCACCAATGTGGTTACAATATATGAGGAAAGGCATCCAGTTGCTTGGAAAGATATGATGTATGGAGAACTGGTGGGGGAAAGCCGGGAAACACTTGAGTTGGTCGCCGTGATAGGACTGAAACAATTTGTTATAAACTGCGTTAAACCCTAATCAATCAATCAATCAATCAATTAACAGGGTGTGTGTAATTAATCAGATATAAGAGAAAGGATCATATTGACAAAGGACCCCATGCCATTGTTGGCTTAGTGGAAAAAAGGATCCCTCATCGCCTTTGCAGCGTGGACAAACGATCTGGCATCATTTAGACTCGAAGTAAAAATAGGATTCCACATTGATTTGAGAGGGTGAAAAAGGGACCCCACATTTATTTGTCATCCTGGCCTTTGTCATTAGGTGACATCAAAGTAGTTGAGTACATTTACTTCTAGTAAACCCTTTCTCACATATAACAAATCCCCAGCAGACGACTTTCAAAACATCTAGGCAAAAACATGGATAATATCTCTGAATAAAAGTTTATTCAATAAATAGAGTTGAAAACACTATGAGCATTGTCTCCTAATGCCACACTGTTTACACTAGTCGTTTACTGCAGGGGCGTCAGAAAGCATACATATGTGGAAAAGGGTTAATGTTTGTCACAGAAACAAAACAACACATCTATTAATCAAGTCACAGAAACAAAACAACACATCTATTAATCAAGTCACAGAAACAAAACAACACATCTATTAATCAAGTCACAGAAACAAAACAACACATCTATTAATCAAGTCACAGGTGCACACGCACCACAGTCTAGCACACTGTGTGTGGTGCTGTGGAATGAGTCCAGTCCATGAACCACACATCACAGTCTAGCACACTGTTTGTGGTGCTGTGGAATGGGTCCAGTCCATGAACCACACATCACAGTCTAGCACACTGTTTGTGGTGCTGTGGAATGGGTCCCGTCCATGAACCACGCACCACAGTCTATCACACTGTGTGTGATGCTGTGGAATGGGTCCAGTCCATGAACCACACACCACAGTCTAGCACACTGTTTGTGGTGCTGTGGAATGGGTCCAGTCCATGAACCACACATCACAGTCTAGCACACTGTTTGTGGTGCTGTGGAATGGGTCCCGTCCATGAACCACACACCACAGTCTAGCACACTGTTTGTGGTGCTGTGGAATGGGTCTAGTCCATGAACCACACACCACAGTCTAGCACACTGTTTGTTGTGCTGTGGAATGGGTCCCGTCCATGAACCACACATCACAGTCTAGCACACTGTTTGTGGTGCTGTGGAATGGGTCCAGTCCATGAACCACACACCACAGTCTAACAAACTGTGTGTGGTGCTGTGGAATGGGTCCAGTCCATGAACCACGCACCACAGTCTAGCACACTGTTTGTGGTGCTGTGGAATGGGTCCCGTCCATGAACCACACACCACAGTCTAGCAGACTGTTTGTGGTGCTGTGGAATGGGTCCCGTCCATCTACCACACATCACAGTCTAGCACACTGTTTGTGGTGCTGTGGAATGGGTCCCGCCCATCTACCACACATCACAGTCACCGATGAGGCTAACATGGTATCTTATGTCCAGCACATAATGACAAAGACCAGGTGGGATCATGTGTCCACTCTGTCAAAATGATGTGGGATCCTTTGTCCACCTAGCCAAAAATGGGATGGGATCCATTGTCCATGGGATCCGTTGTCCATGGGATCCTTTGTCCGACTCCCTAAGTAATCAGATCACTGGAGCTATTGATATTTAAAACAATATATAAAAGAAATATATTATATGTTACTTTTTTATATGACTGTATTAGCCACGTACATAGGTATGTGAAGGTAGTAGCCATCCTTTCCGACACATTACAATAAGTTCGTTTATAGTCAGATCTTTGCTAGAAAATAGATGTAGAAATATATTTTAAATGTTCAAATGATGTAATAACGGTCAACTGGCTTTTATGTACACGACCCTATTATATAGCTTTGATTATGTGTTTGTTTATATGAGCCGTCCCGCGAGAAACCAACAGGCTTACCCGGGTATACACTGTTCGCCTCCTGTGGATTTTCTGTTTCAGGAGTCATTACTCCATACCTCTATCCCCTGAGACGGAATGTGTCGGCCCGGATCAATCTGTGCGGACTACGCAGGCTGATCTGGGTCGATACATTACGCAGAGGCCATAATGTTGTTTTTCTCGCGGGACGGCTCATATGTTGTTGTTTTACGCCGCTTTCAACATGATTTCAGCAATACGACTACCTGTACTACCTGCACTACCTGTACTACCTGCACTACCTGCACTACCTGCACTACCTGTACTACCTGCACTACCTGTACTACCCTGTACTACCTGTACTACCCTGTACTACCTGTACTACTGGGGAACTTATTTTCATAATAATAATAACGATAACAATACTACATTCTTTATTTAGAGAGGACACTATTTTGACATAGTACATGTATGCAAGTCAATCTTCCACGAGGGCCTCAGACAGAAACAAAATGAACAATGAACACACGTATGAACAGCTCAATCATACAATTATACATACATGTTCATATATAAATATGGACTTAAAATTACATATGAACAACTCAATCATACAATTATACATACATGTTCATATATAAATATAAACTTAAAATTGTTAAGTCTATTACTGTATCGTAGAACAACCACAGACCCTAATAGTTTGGTTAGGTTCTACTGTTCATGATATACAATTATACTACAGCTATCATCGAATTAAGATGTTTTTTGACACAAGCTTATCAGTCGTAACGCTATACTCGCAGCGAGAGTGCCAAGAAGGGAAGCAACTTCTAACGTTTTTTAAATGTTTTGTTGTGTCTAAATCGGGGGTCGAACCCTGGTCTCCCGATCTTAGGCTCTAACCACAATATCACCGAGTTAATCCTTATTAAACTGTTGCTGATACAGACTGCGAACTATCCAAATAACAGACAGTAGCTTCAGCAGAACAGACGAACATAAGGTTATTTAAAACACAAGGATATAAACTAATTGTGTGTGCATAACATACATAATTAATATGCATGGTAGTGCAAATAGTTGTCATTAAAATAATTAATTAATTTGATACAATATTTTTAAATATATGTTGCTTGAATAATGACTGTAGTTAGACAAACTTAGATACTAATATGTATCTTACGGTGGTTACATTAGATAAATAAGTATTAAAATTTATAAATGACAAAAAAAGAAATTAAATAAGCAAATACATTTTGAAGATTAATATTTTAGAGGTGAGAGAGTATAATTCTAATGCACGCATATTTATACATAGATATACACGATAACGATGTATGTATGTATGTATGTATGTATGTATGTATGTATGTATGTATGTATGTATGTATGTATGTATGTATGTATGTATGTATGTATGTATGTATGTATGTATGTATGTATGTATGTATGTATGTATGTATGTATGTATGTATGTATGTATGTATGCATGTATGTATGTATGTGTGTATGTATGTATGTATCATCGTCAGCACAGATACAATTTCAATGATAAATAAACACTTTATTTTGACAGGTGACGAGAAGGATGATGCCGTTACAGTGGCTTATGAGTCTCTTTTAATATTGACGTTGAGACAACCTGACAATCCAGAGTATGAGCGCTTTGCAGAAGATGTGAAGATAAGGGCCAAGGAAGACTATGGATATGACTTCGGAGATGAGAAGGTATTTGCTTCGTATATTTTAGTCTGGAGTAACTTGCCCTTACCATTACATTATGGGGTCAGGCATACACCAATAATTAGGGCGCTTAAAATTGGATATGGCAGAGCTCTAGATTAGAAGAGTTGTTCACATCCCCACATCCTTATTTGTCCCTCGAATCCTATATTGTGGGTACTCAACAGAATCGTCTCAGTGAGACGATTCTTTTGAGTACCCACAACATAGGCTTTAGTGGAGTCATAAGAGAGATATGGAGGATAAAAGACCAGTTCACTCCGTCTTATCTAAGTCCTCTTGATATGGTGTAGCAAGCAGAAGGCTATAGAGACAACCTTTTTGTAGACCAATCAGTAAACCTTTCAAACTTTGAAATATGGTTGCTTCATCATTTGAGCCGTCTCTGTGAGAAAACCAACATTGAGGACTCTGCGTAAAGTATCGACCCGGTTCAGATTAAGCATGCCGCGCAGGGTAACCCGGACAGACACTGTTCGTCTCCTCTTGATTTTCTGTTTCAGGGTTCACTTCTAGTCTAGTCACCGTTGCTTGTTTGTGCCAGACGTACTTGTAATGGCCAATTGTAGGGTTCACTTCTAGTCTAGTCGCCATTGCTTGTTTGTGCCAGACATACTTGTAATGGCCAATTGTAGAGTTCACTTCTAGTCTAGTCGCCATTGCTTGTTTGTGCCAGACGTACTTGTAATGGCCACCTGTAGAGTTCACTTCTAGTCTAGTCGCCATTGCTTGTTTGTGCCAGACGTACTTGTAATGGCCAACTATAGAGTTCACTTCTAGTCTAGTCGCCATTGCTTGTTTGTGCCAGACGTACTTGTAATGGCCAAATGTAGAGTTCACTTCTATTCTAGTCGCCGTTGCTTGTTTGTGCCAGAAGTACTTGTAATGGCCACCTGTAGAGTTCACGTCTAGTCTAGTCGCCATTGCTTGTTTGTGCCAGACGTACTTGTAATGGCCAACTGTAGAGTTCACGTCTAGTCTAGTCGCCATTGCTTGCTTGTGTCAGACGTACTTGTAATGGCCAACTGTAGAGTTCACGTCTAGTCTAGTCGCCATTGCTTGTTTGTGCCGGACGTACTTGTAAAGTCCAACTGTAGAGTTCATGTCTAGTTTAGTCGCCATTGCTTGTTTGTGCCAGACGTACTTGTAATGGCCAACTGTAGAGTTCACGTATAGTCTAGTCGCCATTGCTTGTTTGTGCCAGACGAACTTATTTACTTTAGTTAGCCGGGTGCCAGAATATGGATCTTTTACCTAAAGGTCACATTACACCAATTTAAATTCCTTCTTTGTTTCAATGTAAATCAACAAATTGTCACACTTTCTAAACTTGTCTCAGGTAGAATATTTATTTTAGAAATGTCCCTTAGTTGACCCACGATCAGCCGCTTATTGGTATACACATATTGCCACCTGCTTATATTGCTATATTGATTTAATGTTTGCCAATGGCAGTGGAGCGATACTGGCCCTCTTTGGCAACTTGTTTGACATTTAACAACCGTATTGCTATAAACGCTTTCATTTTCGTTTAATCTACTCGAATCATATTTTCAAAATATATTTTCATATAGGTAAATTATTTCATCACGGCGTTCTATGACAGTGCCGTTTATCTTGCGAAAGCTTATAAAACTGTCTTTGATGAAGGTGGCGATATAAATGATGGAATGAAAGTGGCGCAAAGACTTTGGAACAATACATTTGAAGGTAAGGTTCCCTTTTGATTTCAATAATTGAGCCGAATTACGAGAACACCAGCATTGTGGACTCTTCGTAAAGTATCGACACGGATCAACCTAAGCATGCCGCGCAGGCTAACCCGGACAGACACTTTTCGGTTCCGGTGATATTTCCGTTTCAGGAATCATTACTCTATACCTCTATCCCATTGAGACGGAATGTGTCGACCCGGATTAGCCTGCGCGAACTGCGCAGGCTGATCTGGATCGATACATTGCGCAGATACCATAATGAAAGGGTTTCCTCGTAGTATTTATTTCGTTAACATCAGAGAAAGGATTAACGCTTTCCCCCATAACAACAAACCTGCAGCAGGCGACTTTGAAAACATCTAGGTAAACAAAAAGACGGTTTTTGAGAGAAAAGGGTAATTATTGAATGAATTTAAAATTATGTTGTCAAAAGGTATCCAATTACTCCCTTTGGCCGCAACGTTCTACAGTCGCCTGTTGTAGATTCGTCAAACTTGGTCTTTAATTGGGAAAGGGTTAACTCTTTCAGCGCCGAATTGTTTAAAGTAGACTCTTTAATGTTCAAAATCGGACGTCTCCATTTCTCATATAATAAAAGTTTGGACTATTTTAATAACTAAAAGGCAAACAATGCTGATTCCAGGTGAGACAGCTCGTTACAAGCTGACTCACCTGAATCAATATTGTTTGCAAAAGCCTCAATATTGCCTTTGGCGCTGAAAGAGAGAAATGGTTTATAAAACAAAACAGTCTTTATTTTCGTCTTATTTGAATATCAATCCAACCAAGAGAGAAAAGAGCAATTTTCCAAGTTTCTGTCCAAATGTCACTTCATCATTCTCGCGATTTTTTCGTTTTCGTGATGTACTAGATTGATAATACAGTGAGGATTCTTTATACCTTAAACGACTTTAAACACTGCAGAAGCAGTATTTTCTAATAATTGGAATTGTTTCTAACAATATCCTGTAGTTTCTTTTTCTTTATTTTTTTCTTACAGTTGCTGTAAATTGTGTTAAAAGAACTATAACACAAATAATAAACGGTCTGTCAAGTGACAGTTGGAAAAAAGAAAAATTCAATCCACTCTAAAAGACTTATATCTCACGTGCTTTAGCATTTTGACACAACAATCGACGTTTGAAGACAATATGAGATTTGTGGCAATATGAGACTTTGCTAATAATGAGTGTCCATATTTGTCACTTTTAAAAGTAATCTGCGGATTGAATTGCTTTCTCATTAACTCCTTCCCTCATACGACAATTCTGCAGCAGACGACTTTGAACATATTTTGTCAAAAAATGTAAAAATATCTTTAATTGAATGGATAACCTATGACTAAAAGTGGAACACATTGTGGCAAAAGGAGAAATTGCTCGATTTGAGCAATTTCTTCTTTTGACACTGTTTTCAAAAAGCCGTCTGCTGCAGAGGCAACAACAAATCTGCAGCAGACAACTTAAACCCTTTCCCACATGTAGACGCTTTATGACGCCTCTAACGCAGACGACTTATGTTTTTAAAACAGTTTGGCAAAAGGAGAAATTGCTCATGATGAGCAATTTTTACTTTTTCCACATAGGATATTTCCTATATTTTCGCTAAATGTGTCTAAAGTCGTCTGCTGCAGATTTGTTGTATGGGCGAAATTGTCTGTGCAAACATGTTGAAAGTTCGAATAAATCAAAGTGAAATTATTGAATGCAGTTGATAACATCATGACAAAAGAAGAATAAGCTCAGTATGAACAATGTCTTCTTCTGTCACAACGCCTTCATAAGCAGTCTTCGCTAAATGCGTCAAAATGGGCCTACAGATGATTCATCTTTGTCCAGGGGCAAATATAAGGGTTAACCCTTTCCTTCATATACACGCTTTCTGACGCCTCTGTAGCAGACGACTTTCGAAAACATTCTGACGAAGGGAGAAATTGCTCATTGCCCCCTTTACCACAATGTTTTCAACTCTACTTAATAATATAAGTCTCATTTATGGAGTTTTTC
Organism: Serripes groenlandicus; assembly: GCA_031761405.1. Classification (NCBI taxonomy): domain Eukaryota; kingdom Metazoa; phylum Mollusca; class Bivalvia; order Cardiida; family Cardiidae; genus Serripes; species Serripes groenlandicus. The sequence goes on from JASEVX010000010.1 coordinate 9,680,195, forward strand.
ACGTTTTTGCAGTGATGTTTTCAAAGTCGTCTGCTTCAGATTTGTTGTATGTGGGAAAGAGTTAATCTGTGTCTGTCTTTGGGCACTGTTCTCGGTTTTGCCACACGAAAGTCCCATTTCTGTCGACTCAGCCGTCACACTTCTTTGCAATCGTCTTTCTTAAAAGATAATTTGTTAATATTAAGTAGTTTACTTAAACTTTTCCTATATACAGACCCTTCCTGACGCCTTGCAGCAGTCGAAACGTTTGGAAACGTTGTGACAAAAGGGGATATTGCATATGATAATCTCTACCAACCTAAGTTATATCAAGTGGAATTGTGGCAAATGAGGCAATTTCTCCTTAGGCTACGATGTTTAAAAATATCGTCCGCTTACAGATGCGTCAAAATGCGTCTGAAAGTGGAAAAGGGAGGGATGAATTTGGACAAATTAGTACGATATCAAGCTATCTCCTTTTTTTAATAATTGAGCCGTTCCACGAGAAGACCAACATTGTCGACTCTGCGTAATGTATCGACCCGGATCAGGGTTAGCCTGTCCATACTGTTTGGGATCGTTGTGATAAAAGGAAAGATTGCATAATCTCTATCAACCAAAGTCATATTAAATGGAATTGCGGCAAATGCGACAAAGGAGGCAATTACTCTTTTATGAGCTATTTCTCCTTTGGCTACGATGATTACACAGGTCGTCTGCTGCAGATGCCTTAAACTTCGTCTGCAATTGGGAAAGAGAGGGATAAATTGGGACATATTAACTCTTTCAGCGCCAAAGTCCATTTTGAGGTTTTTGCAAACAATGCAGATTTCGGGTGAGTCAGCTCGTAACGAGCTGTCTCACCTGAAATCAGCATTGTTTGCCTTTCCGTTATAAACATATTCCAAAAGTCTTATTACAAGAGAAATGGAAACGCCCGATTTTGAACATGGAAGAGTCTACTTTAAACAATTCGGCGCTGAAAGAGTTAAAACAATGTCAAGCCATCTCTGTCGATATATATCTAACAGGTATAACAGGACCCGTTCGCGTAGATGATATTGGTAACAGGGTGGCCGACTTTGATTTGTTTGACATGACATCTCCTACTACCAAAATATTCCAGGTACGAATTCATCATTTTTCTTAATGTTATATAAATAATGTATACAAGAGAAAGTTGATGCAAGGCATCAATGTCGCCGGAAAAGACTGCATTTATTTATTTTTTAACACACAAGTATTCTTGACTTTCAATAGTCTAAACATACACATAATGTTTTCATTAAGGACTAATTCCAGGGGTTTTGAAATTCCACATAGATCTACGAATTTCGGGATTTGGGATGTTTTGTATTTGTCAATAAAACCACAACAAATACATTTTGGGATTTAAATCTACATGCAATAAAAAGGTATTAATCCCTATCCATGTCTGAAGCAACAATGAAAACCTTTAAACGCTTAAAACATTGAGAAAACGGTTAAATTGCTGAAGACATGAACTTCCTCCTTTTTAATAATAATTATAATAAGTATTTCACAGATGT
>JASEVX010000010.1:9686723-9691652 GCA_031761405.1 Serripes groenlandicus
CACATGTCTACAAACTAAGTTTCTAGCGCACAGAGATCGGACATAGGGCTTCTGCGAGATATTCAGAAATGCATAATTGTCAGCTATTATAAACATCCTGCATGGACTGAGTGACTTGCTGCGAGCTAAGAGTAGCGACTATAGGAGTTCGATACAACTCTTGATCATATCAACATAATGAGGCAGTCCGCTGACACAAAACTAACACATATGTAGCCAGATCTAGCGTAATGCATATACTAACTACATAGATCACCTGCGCGAGATTTTCTCACAATGTTAAACGTTATTTAACAGGCCCCCCTTGAGTTCTTATTAGCAGAAATGTTATTCTATTTTTGGCACAGCTTTAAGCTATAATATCTAATTCATAGCGCGCCAAGTGCTATCCATGCATTAAGATCTTGCACCAAGGTGAGCGCGAGCCGCCCGTCCGTTTCGGGGGGGGGGGGGTGGAAGGAGGTGGGATCTTAACTCCCAAAAGTGTTAGAAAACGCTTGACTCGATACCGTGACCTATAGGTACGAGAGGCCGACCTCTAGTACGAACTCACGTATACTGTACACACAACTCACACAAACATGAGCTCATTTGGACACAAATGTTATAGTATACTTGCTCAAGCTATTCGACACAGTACTAAAAATGAGTAAGTAGTTATATCATCATGCAACAATGCTTGTAATCACTGCGCATAATATAACCCATTACGTATTTTCTTTTAACACACACACACACATGTTAATATAACATGACCTTGAAATCACTATTTTATTTATTTCATTCAACCGGCGAATGTTTCTACAAAACAGTGGCTGCGAAACGTGTATCACGGTAACAATCACAAACACTGATCAATGATGATAACGACCAAGAAGGTGCGCGGCGACTACAGACGATCTATCGGATCATCTCTACAAATATGAGTATTAGAGTGAACAGTTTTATTAAGTATTAAATGTAAGGGGAGCGACTATCTTATCCTGGACGGTGAAGTCATATTAGCCGAAAAACCGCGTCTTCTACAAACACCTAGGGTAAATTATTAGGAGAATACATCGCTTCTAAAATTACAGGTAGTATTATAATATGGAAATTCTAGAGTACTCACATAAATGCGATATAGAAAAAAAGAACACGAGAGCGGACAGGGTCTTAAAACGGAAGTTAATATTAGCGGCGATCAGATTAGAATTACTACATTCGATTTTCTTTAATCCGTGTTTCTCATTAATCAAAAGAATCTGAACTTTCGTTGTCATTTTCAATTCAAACAGTACATATGAACTCGTTTAATAAATTTGAATATATATATCAATATGTCTCCTTTCACCCCCAGAAAATACAAAGAAGAACAGGAGTTAGGACGTAAATTTATGGCTTTGTCCAGTCAGCGAAATCAAGAATGAGGAGGGCCGAGAGTGAATGATTCATTTATGTCAAAAAGTAATCTCTAAGCTCACCGTGAAAACAAGGTAAAATAACCTTTCCCAAACACAACAAATGATCTGTCCCGTTAGAAAACCAACATGTGGACTCAGTGTAAAGTATCGACCCGGGGTGTTATGCTGAAACCTCCAACAAATAATTTTGTTATGTAGTATGCAGTCTTAGTGTGTACACGAAACAAAATACGCAGTAATATTAACCCTTATCAATTCTTCGTTACCCTTACATGACTCGAAATATCCCCATGTTTTTCTTTGCGAAACTTTTCAACCTTTTTCAATTTATTTAATCTTTGGGGTTTTCACATGTCGACATCCAAACTTTCTTGTAATCCCTGAGTACTTTGATTTGCCTGTGGCAGCGAAAGAGTTGATTGGTTGAGTTGATGTTGGAGATGACGGTTGAGATGAATGGTTGGAATGATGGTTGGAGGATGATGGTTAGAGATGATGGTTGGAGATGATGGTTGGAGATGATGGTTGAGATGATGGTTTGGAGATGTTGATTGGAGCATGATGGTTTGGAGATGATGGTTGGAGATGATGGTTGGAGTTTATGGTGGAGATGATGGTTGGAGATGATAGTGGAAGATGATGGTTTGGAGATGACGTTGAGATGATGATTGGAGATGAAGTTGGAAATGAGGCGGTTGGAAGACGGACGGTTGGGAGATATGTGTTTAGAGATATGGTTGAGATGATGTTGGAGAATGATGGTTTGAGACGACGGTTTGGAGATTGATGGTGGGAGACGACGTTAGATGATGGTTGGAGACGACGGTTTGGGATGACGTTTGGAAGATGACGATTGCGAGATGATGGTTGGAGATGATGGTTGGAGATGAGGTTGGAGACGAACGTGTTGGAGATGATGGTTGGAGATGACGGTGGAGATGATGGTTGGAGACGATGTTTAGAGATGAATGGTTGGAGAGATGATGGTTTGGAGTGATGTTTTGGAGATGATGGTTGGAGATGAATTGGTTGGAGAACAGATGGTTGGAGATGATTGGTTGGAGATGATGGTTGGAGATGATGTTGGAGTAGAGACTGTCTGGATGATGATTCTGGTCTGGATGATGAATACTACCGATACACACACATGTTATGTCTCAATTTCAGTAAATAGACATGTGGGCGGCGCAGCACCATAGTTTGCGGAGATATGCCTCTACCTTGAGTGCCATTAATGGTATTACACACACAAGGGCCATCTCTATGGCTCGGCAGTGCAATAGCTAAAAATTACTAATTTGCATTTGCAGATAAAGGGTAAAGACACGCTAACACGATAACGGACTGGCTATTCTGTAAAGACTTCTATGGTGACTGAAATCGGAGGAAATGTAAAGTGGCGGTGAGTGAACACACGAAGACTAATAGGATTTTGTGCGGAAAATGGAGAAGCGCAGTCATCAATAAGAGCATTGAGTCTTGTTCTTACTTATCTACTGACAAACAAACATGTCCTAGCATGTTGATATCTGAAGTTACAATTGTCTTTTGTCTCGAGCGATATCAGTTTGGTCTCTTGTTTATAGTTTATTAAAGGCGATGTATCATAGAGATTTAAAGTTGTGCTCGGTACTGCGTCATAGCCTGACACACACACACAAAACACACTTGAGATACTTTCATCATATATTACGGAGGAAGACCGAGTGAAGGAGGGGAGCAGCACCGGAGTGCTATATCATAGTCGTAGTAGTACTAGCTTACACTTGCCGTTGATAATAATCAGCTGGCGATTAACAAACTCGTCCGTCTACGTCATGAGCTAAGACTAAATCCAACTCTCAGTAGGAATGTAGAGCTCAGGTCTCAGTGTGTACCATTTTTAGTTAGCAGCCATCCGCTTAGTTTTTCCGCGCTCACCATCAATCCAATCACATGTTAGAACGTCAGTTCGTCTTCTCTATTTGTTTAAGACGAATATCTGATTTTATACAACATAGGAGATCCTATTTGGCGAACATATTGTAAGACATATTTTCAAACGAGAAACTAATCGCGTGAAGCCTGCAGGAGTCAGAGTAACGAGGGAAAGTGAGATCTGACGGGGCATATATCTCTCGCTGGTTCTCTGCGTACACAAGACAATGCGGAGACATTAAAAAGAAAAAATCCTGGCCATTTAGTCATATTGCATGCAAATCAAGCATTCGTAGAGAGGTTATAGGCAGTGGGAGGGCCGAGTGGACCAGGGGGATGGATTATGAGAGAGATTATATTCTGAAATAGTGTACGTGTTCCACAGCTCGACTACGGAGGTTAATTTCACGTTATACGACTAGTACACGATGGAATAATTATTGACTTCCGACTATGAAACATGACCTCACAACGCGGCACACACAAATAAGATATGTAGACACGTTCACTTATGTGAACGATCTGTATTGCGCCCGCGCAGTAAACACTCTCGAGGCCCGTACAATCGCAGAGCGTTGAGGTCACATGGGGCGTGAGGGAGCGAGGAACGGGTGGTTGACAGTATTGACCTATAAGAGACACAAAAATGTTCATTAGTTTTGACAAGGTGGTATGGAGTGATTCAACCGGGGGGGGGGCTTCCTGCCATACTAATATCGTTTATACGACGCTTAAATTCGTTTTCTTGAAATATAAAAAAGAAATGGATAGGGCCTTCCGACCGTTCTTGATGAGCAATTGTGCACCTGAAATAAAACTATGCATTCAATTGTTCAGTTTACGGCAAGCGAGGGGGAGGCGCGAACTTAGACACGGCACCTCTTAATACCGCGGGTTCACACTACCACACATGAGGGCTTATTATTACGGTAGAGCTAATCGATTCAACGTCAGCCCCCCCACAAATGAATTCTCAATAAACACAAGTAGTTTAGAGCTCGATGAGAGGTCGGAGTGGTCACATACACATGTTGAGCATTGCGAGATATAGCGGTCAATTTCTTCTCCCGGCATATTGCATACTAAATCATGCTCTACGAGCTCGTCTTGCAAATCTCTTAGAAAAACTGTTCTTACAACTGCGTTAGCGAGAGACTATTATTTAGGGTTCACACAGTAGACTTTGCCTTCGCTGTCTGAGCAAAATGAGGTTATGGTACCGGGGCTTATATATGCATAGATGTTAAGGAGATGCATCAACACAACTAGTAACATTACACTTACTTCTATGCATACGTAGCTCTAGCGTATTCGTGATTTTAGAGCGTGCGACGCGGCAATAGTCCTCTATGCGTTATCGTTCTCTCAATCCTCTTGATTATAGAAGTGCACTAAACTCGAAGTATGTCAATCAACTCAAGAGTGTATCGCTGCGCACATCCTGGTGCTCTTTGCTCAGTCCCCGATGCTAGAAAAAAAAGAAATCTCACATGTTACACACACATCACTCTATGTGAGAGCGTGTAGAGATCGAGAAGAGAGAGTGTTGTGTTGTTGGTGTGTGAGTAGGAGACATCTGAGCAGAAATGAATGTGTATGCTACAGTTGA